>JAKVIS010000168.1:0-118722 GCA_033119425.1 Bufotes viridis | reverse complement strand
AACATCTCCAAAGATGCAGCATGTGTGAAGAGTCATTACTGTCTTTACTGTGCATGTTCCATAGGATTTCCTATTCTCCTAGGGCATCTCAATTCTCATGGCTATCTCGATCTGCCCCACACCTCCAGTAGCTTTGATATCATACTAGGCATGCTTTTAATTATATAGGGCAGTTCATATGTTGTGAACACTAATTAGCATAATACGCCATGTCAATATGTACTGTATAAGTATCTGCTTACAATCATAGAATGTGTTCAATTATTAATACTAAGAAATGAAAATGTACTCATATTTATTTATGATAAGAGAGATTTTCAGTTTAAAAACTGAAATATTAAAAAAGAAGAGAATAGACTTTTCTAAAATAAATCTTTAAGTATTGCATGACATTAAATAACCGTAGCTAAGTATAGAGTATATGTGTATGATGTCAGTAGTATTAACTCACAACACAGTATTTCTTTATTATGGACAAGAAAGGATTCCGATATATTCTTTTTATGTGCTGTGCATATTATATTTACAACTATATCACAACTTAAAGAAGTGATATAAATGCAGGTTTTAATAAGGAGAATGAAAATCTGTAGATCAATCTGATTTCCTCTTGTCCTATTGTCTAAATTTCCTTCTTTGAGACCAGTTTTGATCTTAAATCCCCCAGATCTTCATTATATATACGGTATATATATACACACAACTCACTCTTATTGTGAGTTTTTAAATTGATCTTTGCTAATTTTGCACATGGTTTATCTAGTTACTATCGTTTACACAACGCTGCGATTACACAATTATGTACAATGATATATTTTTGATGTATAATGTTTTGTATCTTTGTTAATTATCAATCATGTATTTTAATTAAGCACCTAGTTGATATGCACTTGTTACCTATATATTGCTTGTACCTCACTTTGTTTTAATGCTTGAGAAGGCTCACACTGAGCCGAAACGTCGCTCACCGCCATTATGGGTGAATAAAACCATATTTTTCACTTCTAAAGCTTCTGTGGAGTGCAGTCCATTTTTGTCTCTATTTACATGTGGGTAAGTGCCTAAACCCGGCTTGTGGACATTGCACCCAATCTCTTTTGTACATTTTGGATGGTGCTATCATCGTTTTTACCATATATATATATATATATATATATATATATATATTGTGGGGAGTCGCTCTGGTAGACAGCGGTGCGGGTGCAGTATAGAGGCAACAGGGAGTCCAGAAGGTGCAGAAAACAGTGTTTTATTCACACTTGCATCAAAATAACAGCAGAAAGTCAATTGGTGTTAAGTCACACCCATCAGCAAATGAAGGGGAAAACAAAAAGTCCAAACACAGGTTCCATTCACCTGGCAGGTTTGATGTGCGGGTTCGCACCTGGCTGTCAGCCCAGCCGCAGGACAATCCTCCTTCAGGGTTCCAGGACGGCTGCACGCCTCCTTGCTGGGCACGTCCTTCCAGCCCAGAAAGCTCCACAACACTAGCAGCAGCTTCCAAGACAATCACTCTCCCAGCTGCTAGTGCTGGCTGAGTTTTTAAACCCAGCCCAAAACCAGGACTGGGTCGTGGGGAGCAGCCACCCACCCTACACTTTAGCTGCTCCCGGTAAGAGCCGGCCCGGATCGGCTTTGCAGCCATGCTATCTAGCAAATGTGTCAGTAGCACTACCTGCTACTGACACCAACAAACGGCTTTTACCTCACCGAGGCTATGAACCTCGGTGACACGTACCTGCCATCTAGGACGGCACCCTGCACCTACCACATACCCCCCTTTGTTCAACCCTGAGGGGGTGGACACACGACAAACAGTGTACCCGGGAGAGCGCGTCTGCGTTTTTAACAACCGGCCCGCTCTGTGTTCCACCGTGAATTTAAAATTCTGTAGGGACAGAAACCACCTGGTGACCCGGGCATTCCTCTCTTTGGCTTGGGACATCCACTTGAGTGGGGAGTGGTCGGTCACCAGGCGAAAGCTTCTGCCCAACAGGTAATAACGGAGGGCCTCGAGTGCCCACTTGATGGCCAGGCACTCTCTCTCGACTATGCTGTACCTAGTCTCGGCTGGGGTGAGCTTGCGGCTGAGGAAGACAACGGGATGCTCCTCCCCGTTGACTTCCTGCGATAGTACCGCACCAAGGCCAACCTCAGAGGCGTCGGTCTGACTATAAATTCTTTCCTGAAATCGGGTGTCACCAAAACCGGGACCCACACAGGGCCGATTTCAAGGCGGAGAAAGCCTTTTCCGCCTGCTCATTCCAGCGGACCATCCCTGTCTTACGCCCCTTTAACAACTCTGTCAATGGCGAGCGATAGTAGCAAAGTGGGGCACAAACCTCATGTAATACCCCACAATCCCCAGGAACGACTTTACCTGCCTGGTGGTGACCGGTCGGGGCCAATTCCGTATTGCCTCTACCTTATTTACCTGAGGTTTGATGACTCCCGCCCAATGACATATCCCAGGTATTTGGTCTCTTCCAACCCAATCGCACACTTCTTTGGATTGGCGGTTAGACCGGCTTTCCTCAGGGCATCCACTACCGCCTGCACTTTGGGTAAATGGCTTTCCCAGTCGGGTGCTGTGGACGATCACATCATCTAAGTAGGCCGAGGCGCACCGACGATGTGGTCGCAGCACTATGTCCATTAACCTTGGAAGGTGGCGGAGCGCCATGCAGGCCAAAGGGTAACACCTTGTAGTGATACAGGCCCTGCGGGGTAACAAAGCGGTTTTTTCCTTAGCCGACTCGCTAAGGGTACCTGCCAGTACCCTTTAGTGAGGTCCAGCACAGAAAAATAACGGGCTTGTCCTAAATTCTCCACAAGCTCGCCTACCCGGGGCATGGGATACGCCACAAACTTGGACACTTCATTTAACTTATGCGAAAGTCGCTGCAGAACCGCAACGTCCCATCCGGCTTGGGTATTAGGACTATGGACTGGCCCACTCACTTTTCGACTCCTCAATGACATCGAGCTTCAACATTAATTTCACTTCCTCCGCGATGGCTCGCCGCCGAGCCTCGGGTACCCGGTATGGTTTTAACCGGATCTTGGCCTGAGGCTCAGTGACGATGTCATGTCGGATGAGAGACGTGCGGCCAGGGAGGTCCGAGAACACATCCGTGTTCCGACTGAGGAACTCCCTGACTTCCTGAACTTGTTTGGAAGACAGGCTGTCTGCAATTCTTACCGTGGTTACGGCTTCACAGGCCTCGAACGGTGGGGCTGGACCCTTTCACTCTGTAGCCCTGGCCGGGGCTGTGGTCGCCGGCCGTGTCCCTATCTTTCCACGGCTTTAGTAAATTCACGTGGTACACCTGCTCGGCTTGCGCCGCCCTGGCTGGTGTACTTTGTAATTTACTTCCCCTACTTTCTCGATCACCTCATAGGGGCCCTGCCACCTAGCTAGGAACTTGCTGTCAAGGGTGGGTACCAGAACCAACACCCGACTCTCCCGGCTTGAAGCCCCGCACCCGAGCCTGACGATTGTACACCCTACTCTGGGCTTGTTGCGCTGCCTCCATATGCTCCCCGACCAGCGGCAACACCTTTTCCATCCGTTCCTGCATCTGGGTGACATACTCAATGACACTTTTGTGGGGGACAGGCTGTTGTTCCCACGCTCCTTGGCGATATCCAACAGGCCCCGAGGGTGTCTGCCATAAAGCAGTTCGAAGGGCGAGAACCCAGTAGAGGCCTGGGGTACCTCTCGCACTGCGAACATGAGATAGGGCAGAAGCAGGTCCCAGTCCTTCCCATCTCTAGACACCACCCTTTTTAACATATTTTTTAAAGTTTGGTTAAACCTTCGACAAGACCGTCCGTTTGTGGATGGTAAACGGACGTCCGCAATTGCTTTATACGCAATAATTTACACAGTTCCTCATAACTTTGGACATAAAAGGGGTCCCTTGGTCTGTCAGAACCTCTTTTGGCAGGCCCACACGGGAAAACATTTCCATTAACTCTTTGGCAATGAGTTTAGCTGAGGTATGTCGCAGAGGCACCGCCTCCGGATACCGAGTGGCATAGTCGAGAACTACCAGAATGTGTTGGTGGCCCTGGCAGACTTTTGGTACAGGCCCACTAGATCCATAGCGATTCGCTCAAACGGGACCTCAATAATTGGAAGCGGTACCAGAGGACTACGGAAATGTGGCTGGGGGCTATTTATCTGACAGGTGGGACAGGACTTACAATAATTCTCTACCTCCTTGAACACACTGGGCCAATAAAACCGCTGCAGTATGCGGTCCTGGGTTTTCTGCCACCCCAGGTGTCCCCAAGAACATGTTGGTGGGCAAGCTCCATGACAAGCCTAAGCGATACGCTGTGGGCACCACCAACTGTTCAACAGGCTCACCTCGGATTTGGTTCACCCGATACAACATATCCTGAAGGACAATGAATCGCGGAAACATTAATTCAGCCCCAGGTTTCTGGGGTTTACCATCAATTATTATGACACTTTCCCAGGCTCTGGTTAGGGTTTGGTCCCGGTGTTGTGCGGTCCCAAAATTTTCCCCGAGACATTGAGGTCTGCCAACTCAGGTCCCGGTGGCAAGTCCTCCGTGTCTCCCACCATTACACTCAGTGGGGTTGTCTCCCCTCTATCACAGAAGTGGTGGTCACTCCCTACCGCAGGCCCTTCGGACTCGGGCTCCCAGGGCTCTGGCCTCCCACAGGAACCAGGCCACTCTGCTAGGGTTACCCCTGTCTCAGGGCTATTAGTCACTTTCACCTCAGGCCATAGTGACGGAAAACCAGGGAAGTCTCTCCCAATTATTAGTTCATACGGTAGCTTACGGAGATCGCCACTTCACAAGTCCATGTGCCGCCGCCGTGGACAGAGACATTACAGCCGTGGGATAGTCCTTTAAGTCTCCGTGTATGCACACCACCCCAACTTTCCGGCCCGTATACTGGGAGGGCTGTACCAGGGCAGCACTTACCAGGGTTACTAGGCTCCTGAGTCCAGCAGCGCCACTGCAAGATTATCACCGACTTGCACCTGGCACAGATGACGATTGTCTATGGTCTCGGGGTGCCGGTCGCACACAGTCTCCGGGCATACATGGAAGCCCGGTACCCATAATTGGTCTCCATGGGTTCTCCCCACTGTGGACAGTCGGCCCTCACATGGCCAGGCTCGTGACACCGCCAGCAGACTATCGGGCCGGGTCTACAGGGGGTACACCCCGAGCAGGTTTCTCGGGTACCAGTCGTCGGACTGGATGGGAGACCTCCGGGTTTGACCGGCCCTCCCAACAACACCCCATTTCAAGGTTTTTGTGGCCTCATAGCGCTCGACCAGGTCGACTCATGTCCAAGGCATTAGTGGGTGACACCTGGCCGATCCAGTGCTGCAGGGGGTACGGCAAGGCCCTCCAGAAGATGTCAGCCAGCAGACGGTCCAGCATAGCAGCCGGACTTAGAACCCTCAGGCTGCAGCCACTTTTGCAACCTGTGCAGCAACTCATAATACTGCGGCCTGGCGGGTTCAGCCGCATTAAAGTTCCACTGGTGGACCCGCTGAGCCCGGACTAACACGCTCACCCCCAGTCTTGCCAGGATCTCACCTTTCACGGTCGGGTAGTCAGCTGCTTGGTCATCTGGGAGGTCAAAAATACTTGCTGGGGTCCAGACGCCAGGAACGGAGCGACGACTCCTGCCCACTGTTCTCGGGTAATTTCTCCCTCACGGCCACCTTCTCGAACACCGCCAGATAGGTCTCCACATCATCCGAGGGGGTCATCTTAGGATCGCTGCACGGACAGCTTTCCGGACATCGTGGACGTGGCGGGACGCTCCTGCAGCTTGCAATGCCATCACGTGCTGCAGCAGTAGCTGGTTGGTCTCCCGCTGCTGCACGTTAGCCTCTATGAGGGCTTTCACAGCCGCCTCCATTTTGTCAGGGACCACAGGCTGCAACTTTGCCGGCTGAATATAGGACATCCAGTCGTGCCCAGCAAAACAAACTTCGGCAGCTCACGCCAGCCTCACTGCGCATGCCCGCATCCGACACCAAATGTGGGAGTCGCTTCTGTAGACAGCGGTGCGAGTGCAGTATAGAGGCAACAGGGAGTCCAGAAGGTGCAGAAAACAGTGTTTTATTCACACTTGCATCAAAATAACAGCAGAAAGTCAATTGGTGTTAAGTCACACCCATCAGCAAATGAAGGGGAAAACAAAAGTCCAAACACAGGTTCCATTCACCTGGCAGGTTTGATGTGCGGGTTCGCACCTGGCTGTCAGCCCAGCCGCAGGACAATCCTCCTTCAGGGTTCCAGGACGGCTGCACGCCTCCTTGCTGGGCACGCCCTTCCAGCCCAGAAAGCTCCACAACACTAGCAGCAGCTTCCAAGACAATCACTCTCCCAGCTGCTAGTGCTGGCTGAGTTTTTAAACCCAGCCCAAAACCAGGACTGGGTCGTGGGGAGCAGCCACCCACCCTACACTTTAGCTGCTCCCGGTAAGAGCCGGCCCGGATCGGCTTTGCAGCCATGCTATCTAGCAAATGTGCCAGTAGCACTACCTGCTACTGACACCAACAAACGGCTTTTACCTCACCGAGGCTATGAACCTCGGTGACACGTACCTGCCATCTAGGACGGCACCCAGCACCTTACCACAATATATATATATATATATATTGTGGGGATCTCGCTCTGGTAGACAGGACCAGCGGGTGCAGTACAGAGGCAACGCTCAAGCTTGTAAATTAAATGTCCGTGTTTTATTCACACAACAAAAAGAGCATCACAAAAACAGGTGGCTTGGTGTTTGTTCACACACACAAAAGTCCATAAACGGAAGAGTCACCTTAGCTCCTTGGTGTTAGCAAGTCCATAGACAGGCTTTTTCAGGCAGCCTGTTCGTTTTCACAGGGGTCTGAGCCCTCCAGCTTGGCTCCAGCCGCAGGTCCCAAAAACACAGCCCTCAGCTCCCAGCACTATTAGCAGCTCCAGGACAATCACTCTCCCAGCTGCTGGTGCTGGCTGAGTTTTTAAACCCAGCCCAAAACCAGGACTGGACCGTGGGGAGCAGCCACCCACCCTACACTTTAGCTGCTCCCGGTAAGAGCCGGCCCGGATCGGCTTTGCAGCCATGCTATCTATCAATGTCAAGCAGCACTAGCTGCTGCTGACACAAAAACCCGGCTTCACCTCACCGAGGCCAGGAACCTCGGTGACACGTATCTTCCGTCCATGACGGCACCTTGCGCCCTCTTACATACTCTCCCCTTTGTTCAACCCCGACAGGGTGAACACACGCCAAACACTGTACTCGAGACAGTGCATCCGCATTTCCTTGCAAGCGGCCTGCCCTGTGTTCCACTGTGAACTTGAAGTTCTGCAGAGACAAGAACCATCTGGTGACCCGAGCATTCCTGTCTTTCGCCTGGCACATCCACTTTAGAGGGGAATGGTCGGTCACCAGACGGAACTTTCTCCCTAGCAGATAATAGCGGAGAGACTCTAGTGCCCACTTGATGGCCAGGCACTCTCTCTCCACTATACTGTACCTGGTTTCGGCTGGGGTGAGTTTGCGACTCAGGAAAACCACGGGATGCTCCTCCCCATTGATTTCCTGAGAGAGTACAGCCCCGAGGCCCACTTCAGAGGCATCGGCCTGTACCACAAACTCTCTCTTGAAGTCGGGCGTCACCAAAACCGGGACCCACACAGGGCCGACTTCAGAGCAGAGAAAGCCTTATCCGCCTGCTCATTCCACTGGATCGACACTGACCTGCGTCCCTTTAAAAGGCTTGTCAATGGAGCAGCAATTGTAGCAAAGTTGGGAATAAACCTCATGTAGTATCCCACCATGCCCAGGAATGATTTTACTTGCCGCGTAGTGACAGGTCGGGGCCAATTCTTAATTGCCTCAATTTTGTTTACCTGAGGTTTGACCACCCCCGCCCAATGACATACCCTAGGTATTTGGTCTCTTCTAACCCTATCACACACTTTTTGGGTTAGCAGTTAAGCCAGCTTTCCTAAGGGAGTCCACTACGGCCTGTACCTTCGGTAGGTGACTCTCCCAGTCGGGTGCTATGGACAATGATATCATCCAGATACGCTGAGGCGCACTCGCCGATGTGGACGAAGCACAATATCCATAAGCCTTTGAAACGTGGCGGGGCGCCATGTAGACCAAAGGGTAATACCTTGTACTGATACAACCCTCCGGTGTGATAAAAGCAGTTTTTTCCTTGGCAGCCTCCGTTAAGGGTACCTGCCAGTACCCTTTGGTGAGGTCCAAGACAGAAAAATACCTGGCTTGGCCCAATTTTTCAATGAGCTCATCCACCCTCGGCATGGGATATGCGCCAAACTTGGACACCTCATTCAGCTTATGGAAATCGTTACAGAACCTCAATGTCCCGTCCGGCTTGGGTATTAAGACTCATCGGACTGGCCCAATCACTTTTTGACTCCCGATGACACCTAACTGGAGCATCAGCTGCACTTCCTTCACAATGGCTTGTCGCCGAGCCTCGGGTACCCGATACGGCTTTAACCGGACTTTGGCCTGAGGCTCAGTGATAATGTCATGCTGGATTAGGGATGTGCGCCCAGGGAGGTCCGAGAACACATCCGTGTTCCGACTAATGAACTCCTTAACTTCCTGGACCTGTTTGGAGGACAGGCTATCTGAAATTTTTACGGTGGCGGCTGCTTCCTCGGACTTCGAGGTGAGGGGCTGGATCCTTCTCACCTAGAAGCCCTGGCCGGGGCTGTCATCGCTGGACGAGTTCCTATCCTTCCATGGCTTCAGCAAATTCACATGATACACCTGCTCCGGCTTCCGCCGCCCTGGCTGGTGCACCTTGTAATTTACTTCCCCACTTTCTCGAGCACTTCATAGGGCCCCTGCCACCTAGCTAGAAATTTGCTGTCAAGGGTGGGTACCAGAACTAAAACTCGGTCTCCGGGATTAAAGTCTCGTACTCGAGCCTGACGATTATAGACTCTACTTTGGGCCTGTTGTGCTGCCTCCATATGCTCCCCGACCAGCGGTAACACCCTCTCCATACGTTCCTGCATCTGGGTAACATATTCAATTACGCTTTTGTGGGGACGGGCTGTTGCTCCCACGCTTCCTTAGCGATGTCCAACAGGCCCCGTGGGCGTCTGCCATAAAGCAGTTCGAAGGGTGAGAACCCAGTAGAGGCCTGGGGCACCTCTCGCACTGCAAACATGAGATAGGGCAGAAGCAGATCCCAGTCCTTCCCATCTCGGGACACCACCCTTTTAGCATATTTTTCAAAGTTTGGTTAAATCTTTCCACAAGGTCAGTCCGCTTATGGATGGTAAACGGACGTCCGCAATTGCTTTATATGCAACAGTTTACACAATTCCTCATAATCTTAGACATAAAAGGGGTCCCTTGGTCCGTCAGAACCTCCTTAGGTAGGCCCACCCGGTAAACATCTCCATTAACTCCTTTGCAATGAGCCTAGCCGATGTGTGTCGAAGAGGCACCGCCTCTGGATATCGAGTAGCATAGTCCAGAATCACCAGGATATGTTGGTGACCCCTAGCAGACTTCGGTACGGGTCCGACTCAGATCCATGGCAATACGCTCGAATGGGACCTCAATTATTGGGAGAGGGACCAGGGGACTTCTGTAATGCGGATGGGGGCTATTTACCTGACAGGTCGGACAGGACTTACAGAACTCCTCTACTTCCTTAAACAAACCGGGCCAGTAAAATCGCTGTAGTACGCGGTCCTGCGTTTTCTGCCACCCCATGTGTCCCCCAAGAACATGTTGGTGGGCAAGCTCCATAACAAGCTTGCGATATGCGGTGGGCACCACCAACTGTTCAACTGGCTCACCTCGGATTTGGTTCACCCGATACAACATATCCTGAAGAATAATAAACCGTGGAAACATTAATTCAGCCCCAGGTTTCTGGGGTTTACCGTCAATTATTACAACACTTTCCCAGGCCCTGGTTAGGTTTGGTCCCGTGTTGGGCGGTCCCAAAATTTTCCCCGGAGACATTGAGGTCTGCCAACTCAGGTCCCGGTGGCAAGTCCTCCGTGTCTCCCACCATTACACTCAGTGGGGTTGTCTCCCTCTACCGCTGGAGCAGTGGTCACCCCTACCGCTGGCCCTTCAGATTCGGGCTCCCAGGGTTCTGGCCTTCCAGTGGTATCAGGCCACTCTACTAGGGTTACCCCTGTCTCGGGCCCATCAGACACTTTTATAGCCGGCCACAGCGCTGGGAAACCTGGGAAGTCCCTCCCAAGAATCAGTTCATGTGGGAGTTTGGTAGCGACAGCCACCTCGTGGGTCCACTTACCAGCAGCTGTGGACAAAGTCACTAATGCAGTGGGGTAGTCTTTTAAGTCTCCGTGGATGCATAGGACCTCGACTTTACGGCCGGTATACTCCGCAGGCCGTACTAGGGCAGCTCTTACCAGGGAGACTAAACTCCCGGAGTCCAGCAGGGCCACCGCCAGAGAATCTCCCACCTCTACCTGACACAGGTGGGTATTGTCCTGCCCCTCACGGGTGCCAGTTGCACACAGCTTCCGTGCATACAGGGAGTGGCGATACCCGTAGTTCACATCCATCGGCTCACCCTGATGCGGACAGTCGGCCCTGATGTGGCCTGGCTCCTGACACCTCCAGCATACCACGGGAGGCGGATCCGCAGGGGATACATTCCGTGCAGGTCTCTCTGTCGCCGGTCGTCGGAACTGGGGTGGAGGCCTCCGGGTTTGACTGGCCCCTTCCCAGCAAGACTCCCCTGCAGGTTTCTGGTGGCCTCGTAACGCTCCACCAGGTCGACCATCTCCAGGGCACTTACCGGAGACGCCTGGCCGACTCCAGTGCTGGAGGGGATAAGGCAGGGCCCTCCAAAAGATGTCCGCCAACAGTCGATCCAGCATGGCAGTGGGACTTAGTAGATCAGGCTGCAGCCACTTTTGCAGCCTGTGCAGCAGATCGTAGTACTGCGGCCTAGCAGGTTCAGTCGCTTTAAAGTCCCACTGGTGGACTCTTTGAGCGCGGACCAGCACGCTTCACCCCCAGTCTGGCTAGGATCTCTCCTTTCACGGTGTCATAATCGGCCGCTTGGTCGTCCGACAAGTCGAAAAACACCTGCTGGGGTCCGGAAGCCAGGAACGGAGCGACCACCTCAGCCCACTGGTCACGGGGCAGCTTCTCCTCACGGCCACTTTTTCGAAGACTGCCAGGTAGGTCTCGGCATCATCCTCGGGGTCATCTTGGGAATTGCTGCACGGACCGCTTCCGGGCATCATGGGCACGGTGAGAGGCTCCAGTCGCTTGCAAAGCCATTACATGCTGCAACAGCAGCTGGTTTGTCTCCTGCTGCTGCTTGTTGGCCTCCCGCTGCTGTAAATTGGCCTCCACGAGAGCCTTTACAACTGCCTCCATCTTGTCAGAGTTCACGTGTTGAAACTTTGCCGGCTTGACATATGACATTCACTTTGGAAAAACTGCGCGCTTACGCCAGCCTCACTGCGCATGCCCGCATCCGACACCAAATGTGGGGATTCGCTCTGGTAGACAGGACCAGCGGGTGCAGTACAGAGGCAACGCTCAAGCTTGTAAATTAAATGTCCGTGTTTTATTCACACAACAAAAAGAGCATCACAAAAACAGGTGGCTTGGTGTTTGTTCACACACACAAAAGTCCATAAACGGAAGAGTCACCTTAGCTCCTTGGTGTTAGCAAGTCCATAGACAGGCTTTTTCAGGCAGCCTGTTCGTTTTCACAGGGGTCTGAGCCCTCCAGCTTGGCTCCAGCCGCAGGTCCCAAAAACACAGCCCTCAGCTCCCAGCACTATTAGCAGCTCCAGGACAATCACTCTCCCAGCTGCTGGTGCTGGCTGAGTTTTTAAACCCAGCCCAAAACCAGGACTGGACCGTGGGGAGCAGCCACCCACCCTACACTTTAGCTGCTCCCGGTAAGAGCCGGCCTGATCGGCTTTGCAGCCATGCTATCTATCAATGTCAAGCAGCACTAGCTGCTGCTGACACAAAAACCCGGCTTCACCTCACCGAGGCCAGGAACCTCGGTGACACGTATCTTCCGTCCATGACGGCACCTTGCGCCTCTTACAATATATAGTAGTATTTGCATTTTATACTGAAGTCATTGTGAAGCATTGTAGGGAAAAGGCATACATTTTTATGTAGCTGCTATGCAGATGAATGCATCTCTGTGGATACAGACTACAAACAAACCCGTGTGTAGCATGAGCCTCCAGCCATACTTCCTTCCATTTGTCTCTTACATCTTGCTGACATACGTTCAGAAGGTTGGGAATAGGGAAGAGTCAGATCTGATCAAACGGAGTATTAGTGCAGAATGAGGCTCCTCATGCCTACTAGATGCTCTCTAGATTATGCAAAAGCAAATACATACAAATAGGCAACAACTCCGGTCCATATCATAATGCAAATCTTTTATTTAATTACAAATAAAACGTGGATACAAAAAGAGACAAAACAGTTCAAAGCACTTAAAAGTCTGCAAAACTAGTCCTGACTCCAAATAGAGTCCAGAATCCCCACATGGAACATAGATAATGTCCGTATAACAAGGTATACCACTCTAAAGAAAATTCCTCAATATATGTCAGAGAGAAAATAAACATGTCACAAAGAGTAACCAGATCTGCGTTAACCCCTTCCCCCTGTATGCATTTTGGACCAAATTGACCAAGCAACTTTGTTTTCCTTTTTTTTCATTGATGCATTCCAAGAACTATAATTTTAGTTTTTTTAATGTTATTTTTTGTAATAATATGAGGGCTTGTTTTTGCAGGGCAAGGTGTCTGAATGTCCATGGAAAATTTTAGTTTTCCATTTTAATAAATCTGCAAACATTTCTAAAATTCTGTTTTGATTTTAAAGGGGGATTGTTTGAGGACAAGGCTGCAACTTAACAAAATCTTTCCGAATGAACTGTAGTTAGTCAGTATACGTATGCTTCAAGTGTATTGAAATATGTAGACTGCACTTTTCAGAATCAGTCCATGGTAGAATTTTTTTCCAATACCAAGCTAACAGTGGGGAGGACCTGAATGAACTTTTAAAGTTTAAAACACCACATTAAAGTTTTATTAGGTTTTATATTTTACTAATAACATAGTCTAAGAAGCTTTCTCATAGACTGTTTTACCTCAGTATTCCTAAGACAGTAGATAATTGGATTTAAAAGTGGAATCAAAATTGAATAAAAAATAGACACATATTTATTTCCATCAAACTGACTCATCTTTTTTGGCCTTGCATAAATGAAAAATGTTGTAGAAAAAAATATGCCAACTACTGTTAGATGTGAAACACATGTGGACAAGGCTTTCTTCTGGCCAGCAGTGTTTGAAATTTTCAGGACTGACCATATTATGCATACATAGGTGAATATGATAACAGAAAGAGGGACAAGATTAACTATCATTCCTAGAATAAAATCCAACAGTTCAGCTAGAGAAACATCTGTACACGCCAGGTTCAGCACTGGGGAAATATCGCAAAAGAAATGGTTGATAACATTGGGACCGCAAAAGGACAATCTGAAAATGAAGGTAACTTTCAACATAGCTATAGTAAATCCAAGCACCCAGGAGCCAACTGCCAAATGTAAGCAAAATGTGTTACTCATAATGACTGTATAACGCAGAGGGATGCATATTGCCACAAACCTGTCAAATGCCATCACTGCTAAAAGGACACATTCAGTACAGGCAAGTGACATGAAAATATACAATTGGGCCATACAGGCCAAGAAGTTGATCTTTTTGTTTTGAGTAAGGATATTGTTCAAGAGATTCGGCACAGTGACCGTGACATACCCAATTTCCAAAACAGATAGACTGCACAAAAATAGTACATTGGTTTGTGTAATGTAACATTCTATTTTGATGGTTACAATGATGACCACATTTTCTGTTACAGTTAAAATATAGATTATAAGGAAGACAGTGAACAGAACAGATTGCAGCTCTGGAAGTGTTGGGAATCCAACTAGGATGAATGCTGTGATGTTGTTACTTTGGTGGTCCTCCATACTTACACTGACTTGTAACTGTGGTGAATCGTATAGGAGGCATTAAACTACAGTGACTCAAACAGAGGCTGATCATGAAAATATGCGGGTAACCACCACTGCATTATAACTGCCTAAAAGTCATGTACATTGAACATGCATGTTCAAATAGGATAGTCATGGAGTCTAAAAATCCAAAAAGTAACCAACACAACAAAATTTTGCAAAGTAGTACATTTCTTCAGCAGAAGAAAATTCTTGTTCTGCCACATAAAAATAATAAGAACATTCAATATTATGAAAGTGTTCTACTGCATGCTCTCTAAACAGACAGCATCAATGGGGAATATTACATTTACATTTAGAAATTAGAATACAGTTTAAGGATTGTGTGCACCTACTATGTCTATAGGATTGAGTCATTAATTAAACCAGTTTCATACAGAGCTTTTATAATTTGCTAGATGTTATTCTCCAGGACGAAGTCACTGATGTAAGGTTGTTAATGTTAGTATCAACTAATGGGATTTTGTATGTGCAAGTGGTAAAGTAACTTAAAGGAAATGTGTGATCAGAAAAATGACCTATTGTTTAAACCAGGCTTTTGAGTTTAACATATATTTAAATAATTTTTGGTGATGTTATTTTTAATTTTCCATGTCAATAACTATATTTAAACAAAAACATAAAATCCTGCAGTTTTCGCACTGGTCACTAAGCCTAATAATAGGCGCCACTTCTTGGTTTGTACAGATTACTTTACTGCAGTTACATGCTTATCTATACACAGAGGTTATATTACAGGCAGAATTAGAATGACAGATGACACCGGATCCACCAAGTACAATAGGTGATTGTCAAAGCTTATCTATTTTTCCCATGTACAATGACCTCTGTACAGGTCACAAAGCATGCCCAGAAAACTTTCCCATATAAGTCAATAGGGTGCCCTCCTTACCGCTGTGTGTATGGATCATGGGGCTGCCATAAAGCAGTTTTCTTAATGCTTTCTAAATGCTAAGAACTGAAATATTAAAAAACGAAGAGAATAGACTAGAAGGCCATCCCTTTCCAGATACGCTGTCTGAAGGTGCCTGCTTGCCTAAAGCTGTGGCAAGCTTTGTACACAGTGCTTTCAGGTAATAAAGTGATTTGGCCTTCCTTCCAGCAGGAGACAAATGTCCTTCATTTTGCTTTAATAGCGAGGGTCTAAAAGCATGGCTATCCAGTAATCCAGTGCATTAGCAAGTAAGCATACAGCCCGCTATTCTGGCCATTGTGCCCAAAGAGCCATTTCTTTCTGACTGCACCTCCACCGAGATGATTGGGTGTCCTGACCTGTGTCATCATCATCCTCATGCTCCCCTCTTCTGACTCCTCCTACAGTGGCAGCTCCTCATCTTCATCCTCCTCCTCCATAGGAGTTTCTCCTTATTGGTCCCCAATAGCTACAGGGCAGACAGCAAAATGCATCGTCCCTTGCTGAATGAGCTTGAGTGTCTGTTCTAATATAAATATGGGGAAGATGAGATAGCTTATGCCACAGTTGTTTATGGGAAATTTTGTGGCCTCTTCAAAGGGCTTTAGCATGCAGTTGTCTCTGAAGAGCTTCTACTGTCTGACCTCAAAACAACACATGCTCCATGCTGAGGGGATTTGGTGCATGACAAGATCAGTCAGTCGGCTTTATGCGGCTCATACTTATGTGCAACGTAGAATTGCAGAGAGTGGAATGTCATGGATTAAGAGGGGTAATAGCAGACCGTTCTGTTGCAGCAAGTCCAGGAGAGTATTTCTTGCCATATAAGAATGGCTGAAATGCAAGGGCAGTCTCCTAAACATTGCCAGCACTTTCTGAAATCCATTGTACTTTGCAGGGAGCATGTTATTTCCCCCAGGTCCAGTGTGGCCATTATGTTGCGGCTATTATTGCTGACCACCTTGCCCAGTTGGAGTTGGTGGGGATTCAGCTAGCAGAATGTTTGCTGCTTGATGCACTTTAGCAAGTAATCAACTGTTTGGCTACTCCCACCCAGGCCAATCATCTCCAACGCCACATGGCAACGCTTGACTTGACACATGTGATAGGGGGAGGGGAGTCGGAGGATGCTGTACCCTCCTGCTGTTGGGGACAGGATGACTCCCATGGAGGAGGGGGCAGAGTAGTCAGATAAGTGCCTGGTGTGTGAGCCAGATGGCACAAACATGGAGACATCAAAAGTACCTGGACTTCTTGCTGGGGTGCTGCCTCACCACTGCCGCAAAAACATTGACCCAGTGTCCTGAGAAAGACACGTACTGTCTCTTCCCGTGTCTGGTGCTCCAGGTGTCCACGGGAGAAGGCACCTTGCTGAACAGAGATAATTGCAGGAGCAGCCCACATTCTCCATCATGTGACAGAACAAGGGAGTGATGACTTTTGGGTGAAATAATGCTGACTAGGTATCTTCCAGCGAGGCTAAGCACGCTCTATCAGCTCCATAAAGTCAGCACACTCTACTAGGTGATATGGCAGCAACTGCACTGCCAGCAACTTCGCCAGGTGGGAATTTAGCTTGCACCATCAGATTGCTAGGCATTTTAAGTTGATTCCTGGCCACGCATTTTGTTATCAATGGCAGACGATGTAGTGGGGTAGGAGGAAGAGTCTAAGCAGGAGAAGCAGTAACTGATGATGGCAATGTAAAGGACATGTGACTGGGGCCTGGCTGCCACAAAGAGACCTGGAGAAGGAGGAAACTCTTGTTGCACTAGCTGGAACTAACCACTGTTTTCTCATTAGATAAGTGATGCCGCTTTATGTGGTTCAGTAGAGCTGTGTTGCCTATGTTTGTGTTTGACTGCCCATGGCTTATTTTACTCTTGCAGGTGTTGCACAGGGCAATGTTGTAGAAAAACTGCCAGATGGTAGATACTGGCCCAGACCTAGTGGCAGCCGAGCTTGGCTTAGCTATAGCAGGGTTTGGACCTAATTCACCCACATATCAGTGCCATCACCAGTTCCAGAATCAGATCTGGCCCTGAAAGTTCTGTGGGAGGTTCTGGCCGTCACGTCGCCTCTGCTTTTATTGCTGCTGCTGCAACCACCCTCCTCATTAGATGTTACCTCCTCCTTTGACCCAGATCAAGCTCCAAGGTCCTGTCCAATATACAATCATCATCTGAATCCTTACCCTCCCGCTATTTTATCAGATTGTGATACATCATGGTGGGCTTATTGGCCCCATCCACTGCCACTGTCACTACCACTGCCCCCACCACCAATACTGTGGCTACAGGTGCCACTATTACCACCGCCCCACCAACCTCCTCCTCAGGGCAGTCCAAACTATGACTTCTCTCACCCAAGGCATCAATAGGAGGTCTCTCTTGACTATTTTCTTTGGGGCATGGTGTGATTTTGTTGCCTCTTTTCAGGAAAAGATGGCTCTCAACTGTGAGGAGGCAGTGAAGACAGAGAAAACAGCACTGAAAGACTTCCCTAGGGCTGCAAGGAGGAGGAGCAGGAGGAATGCTGTAACCCTGGCCCCATGTCACGGTGTCACTCAAAAGTGACTTCTACATCATCCTGCTATGACTGAGAGAAGGAGTGAGCCAGCCAATCCACAATCTCATCCACTTTCTCCTCAATGATAATGTTGTGCCTTTTGGGGACCAAAGAAAACTGTGGCCTACTAATACTACCACTGTCTAGATGGCTGCCAGCAAGCGCTACTCACATTCTTGCTCTGGGAGGATAAGACATGGGTCTTTTTGGAACCCTTCCATTTTCCAGACTATATTACGAGGCTTAATGTAATTTCACAAATTTTCCGTAAATTAACAGGTTTGGTACATAGAGTTGTTATAGTAAAATTACAATTTCCTATAACTTAAAGAGATGCAATTAAATGTCCTTCCCTTCTACAACCACAGCGAATACTGCTAGTGGTTATTTAATTCTGGAATAATGCAGCATTTGAGTTGGTAAGATTTGTCTACTGCGTTATTTGTGTTTCAAAAAGACCTTTCTCTACTGCAAAACACCTCCTGTCAACCTCCCACCTCCACCACCACCACAACACTAATATAAAGAGAAAGGAAAGGCCAGTGTACTATTTGTATACTATGGTATTTAAGTGTCACAAAGCTAGATCAAAACAGATATTTACTATACTATAAAGCACATGGTGCAAACTTGTTATGTGATTAATCTCATGCGTAGAACACTGTATAACAATCCACGAAAGGCATAAAATTTCTGTGTACCATGGTTTTTTTCTAAGTTCACTTATATAACTATGGCTTTATTGCCATAAAATGCTTGTGCTATAATGCAACGCATTTTAAAACAGTAGACATATATAAAATAATGCACTGACATAAAAACGTGGAATTGCTCAGCAACAGAATGTTATTGGGAAGATGTGCTGGCAATAACAATATATTGAAACTTTTTTTTTTCTTGCAATTGGCTAAGGTTCCACATCAGCTGTTTTACTAAGCACTGATAGTGCCCCCCTCAGTCCCTCACTCCCTGACACTGCTTTTCCTAAAAAAAAAAAACTAGTACTCTACACAATTATTATCTTTCCATTCTGGATTGATCTGAAGCAACCCTGAAAAGCTTCTGGTTTGTTTGGTAGATTAATTTTTGAGATTCGTAATAAACCTGGTTTGTTATGAATCCTTTCTCTCATTCTTACCACATTTATTTACCGTATTTTTTGCCCTATAAGACGCACCGGCCCAGAGGACACACCTAGATTTTTGGGGAAGAAAATAAGAAAAAAAATTTTTTTAACCAAAAGGTGTGTTATTGGTGGGTTTGGAACTAATGGTGGTCCGTGCATGACACTACTACTGGGGATCTGTGGATCGCACTGTTATGGGGGATCTGGGGATGACACGGTTATGGGGGATTTGGGGATGATACTGTTATGGGGAATCTGTGGATGGCACTGTTATGGGGGGATCTGTGATGGACACTGTTATGGGGGATCTGGGGATGACACTGTTATGGGGGATCTGTGGATGGCACTGTGATGGGGGATCTGTGGGTGGAACTGTGATGGGGGATCTGTGGATGGCACTGTGATGGGGATCTGTGGATGGCACTGTGATGGGGATCTGTGGATGGCACTGTGATGGGGGATCTGTGGATGGCACTGTGATGGGGATCTGTGGATGGCACTGTTATGGGGATCTGTGGATGGCACTGTTGTGTCATCCACAGACACCCACCCCATAACAGTGCCATCCACAGATCCCCCATCCTGCCGCTCACAGTCCTGCAGTTATAAATGTCCCCTCATTCATAAATGTCCCTTATTCAATAAAACATGCCCCCTCACTTTTACTGTAGTTACCGGTACATAGTAGAGCTACGAATAATGCGGGCAGGCCGGCTGGGCGGATGGCAGCGTGACTCACTGACATCACGTGCCTGTGCCGCCTGCTTCATTCATAAAGTAGGCGGCGTGGGCACGTGACATCAGGGAGTAACGCTGCCGTCCGCCCAGCCGGCCTGCACGCATTATTCGTAAGCTCTTACTATGTACCGGTAACTACAGTAATAAGTGAGGGGGCATGTTTTATTGAATGAGGGGACGTTTTATGAATGAGGGGACATTTTATAACTTTATAGTGCAGGACTGTGAGCGGCGGGGCCGGAGCACAGTAAACGCACCTGCCCCGCCGCAATTGCCTGCTCCCAGCTCCTCCTCCCGGTCCCTCCTCCCGGTCCCTCCCCACTCATACATCGCAGGCTGCGATGCTGGAGCATCACAGCCTGCGATGTAAAAATGTCAGCATTTGCCCCATAAGACGCAGGGACATTTCCCCCCCATTTTTGGGGGGAAAAGGTGCGTCTTATGGGGCGAAAAATATGGTAGTTTTTCTTATGTTTTAATAATAATAAAAAGCAAATCGTTTTCTTTGTATCGCTATATTCTGACTCCCATAACTTTTTTATAATTATGTCTAGAGAGCTGTGTGAGGGATCTTTTTTTTGCGGGGTGATCTGTACTTTTTATTTATTTTCGATTACCATATTTTTCGCTTTAGAAGATGCACTTTCCCCCCCCCCCCCCCCCGAAAGTGTGGGGGGGAATGGCAGTGCGTCTTATAAAGCGAATAGTGCAATTTATATATGGCTGACACTGCACAGTGCTGCCTGCGATGTATCAGTTACAGTTTAGCTCACACAGGGTGGGAGGAGGGCCTGGAAGCCAGCAACTGCTGTTGCACTCGTGGCAGGGCCCGATGCAGTCATGGTACTCCATTACACCTGGCCCCGCTCATAGCAGTCTTTACATGTAAAGTCTATTCATGTAATCCTCAAGGAGTGGCTCTGCTTTGTTAAACTACCATAATCGTCTGTAGTAGTACTCACTATCAAAGCAGCAGTCAGGCCAGCAGCATAACATCACTCACTTGGTCATGCTCCTCCCACTTCATTAATGAAGCTGGCCGAGCAGGAGCATAACTGAGTGAGTGACATGACGCTGCCTGCCTGCCCGCTGCTTTGATAGTGAGTATTACTACAAACGATTATGGTAATTTAACAAAGCAGAGCCACAGGATTAAATAAATAGACTTTACATGTGAAGACTGCTGTGAACGGGGCCTGGTGTAATTGGGTCACTATTTACACAGGGACATGAGGGGACACATAAATAACTTAATACTGTGACACATAGGGCCATGAGATATCCCCATAACAGTGTGTGATCCACAGATCCTACAAAACAGTGTCATCCACAGATCCCCCATAATAGTGTCATCCAGAGACCACCATTAGTTCAAAACCCACCAAAAGCACACCTTTTTTTTTCTTATTTCCTTCCTCAAAAATCTAGATGCGTCTTAATATCAGGTGCGTCTTAGAAAGAGAAAAATACGGTATGTTCACATTTGTTTCACTTTTATGCAATTTTTTGAGTAGATGAAGCAACAAAAACATGGAGATTCTGTTATGTTGATTTTTTTTCCATTATGGCAATTACAGTATGGGATAAATACATTTATATTTTTAAGGTATTTTGGAACACAGTGATGCCTAAATCCTTATTATTTTGATCATTTTGATATTCGGAATATACAGTATAGGGTAAGTGCTGCTGATAAACAAGGATGTGATTTATGGTAATCACTTATGTGACTGCCAAGTTATGCAGGGGTACTGCCTAGGGTATGCAGGGGTGCTTTTGAGTTCTATTAATTCATTCCATACCATGCCATGATGTAGAGGGTATTTCGTTGCACATGATGATGAATCAGTACAATTTTCACTGTAGAATAACATGGTGCTTTTTTAGCTATTACATCTGGGGGACCCCCAGTATAGACTCATACACACTCTCCCTATCAGATGTTTAGTGGCATATTTCACCACCAAGCGATTTTGTCAGAGAACAGTTTATATTGTTCGATTGCTGAACCCTGCATATTTTATAAACTTCCATGATCCTCCTTCTACACCAATAGCATATCCCCATACTGATTGAAAGTTCTATGTGCCAATAATCTCCAAAAGATACAACGTGAGTCAGTAATGCTCATGTTCCATGGGATTTCCCATTCTCCTAGGGTATATCCATTCTCACGGCCTTCATGTGTCCTACGTCAATGCTGGCTTCAGAGTCATATTATCCTGCATTCTATCATGTTGCACAGTTCTTAGGTTGTGAATTAATATGATGTCTCCATGTCACCTTCACCTTAGGAGTTTAATATGTACTGTATAAATATCTGCTTACAATAATAGAATGAGCTCAATTATTACCGTATGTTTCGCCCTATAAAACGCACCCCCCCCTCCAAAGCCGGCGATGTGTCAGTTGGGAGGGAGGAGGAGCTTGGGGGCCGGCATCTGGTGTTGTAATGGCAGCGGGGCCCAGTGCAGTCACTGTATTCTATTACCTTGGGCCCCGCTCACTGTAGTATTCATATGTAACGTGTAGGCATTAAACTTCAGCAATCCTCTGCAGCACTCACTTGAAACTCCTATAGCAGGCAGGCTGGGCGGCAGCGTAACTCACTACGTCACTCGCCTGCTCCTCCCAGTTTATGAATTAAGCAGGCGGAACAGGCGAGTGACGTAGTGAGTGACGTTACGTTGCCACCCAGCCTGCCTACTACGGGAGTTTCAAGTGAGTGCTGCAAAGGATTGCTATAGTTTAATGCCTATACATTACATATAAATACTATAGTGAACGGGGCCGGTGTAATAGAATACAGTGACTTCTCCGGCCACGCTGCCATTACTAACACCAGATGCCGGCCCCCACCCCTGTATTGGGGTCATTCACTCTCAGGGACACTGTTTTGGGGATTCTGTGGATAACACATATATAGCATAAGATGCTATATATGTGTCATCCACAGATCCCCCATAGCAGTGTTATCCATAGATTCGCATAACAGTGTCATCCACAGATCCCCATAACAGTGCCATCCACAGATCCCCATAACAGTGTCAGCCACAGATCCCCTATAACAGTGTGTCATCCGCAGATCCCCCATAACAGTGTCATCCCCACAGATGCCCATAACAGTGCCATCCACAGATCCCCATAACAGTGTCATCCACAGATCCCCATAACAGTGTCATCCACAGATCCCCATAACAGTGTGATTCACAGATCCCCATAACAGTGCCATCCACAGATCTCCCATAACAGTGCCATCCACAGATCCCCATAACAGTGTCATCCACAGATCCCCTCCATAACCGTGTCATTCACAGATCCCTATAATAGTGTCATTCACAGACCACCATTAGTTCAAAACCCACCAAAAGCACACCTTTTGGTTTAAAATATTTTTTTTCTTATTTTCCTGCTCGAAAACCTAGGTGTGTCTTATGGGCCGGTGCGTCTTATAGGGCAAAAAATAATACAAAGAAATGGAAATGTACCCATATTTCTTTATGATGAGAGATTTTCAGTTTATAACTGAAATGTTTGGGGAAAAAAAGAGAATATCAGACTAATCCAAAATAAATCTTCAAGTACTGAATGACATTAATCAACTGTTACATATAGGGTATATGTTAAGGATGAGCAAACTGGTTCGACATTCAGTGAGAGATAAAGACTAGTACACAAAGTGTGTTTTAATCTGTGGATCCATCTGGCATTCTCTTGAAGAACCCTATTGTCCAAATTTCCTCCTCTTGGGCCCAGTTTTAAGTGTGAACTCCCCTAGAACTTAATTACACCACATATCTCCCTAATGTATATACAGGGTCATGCAAAATTTTGGTCAAATTACTCTTACTGTGAACATTTTAAGCGATATCAGTGTATTATTTTGGTTTTGTAAAATTTTAGATTGAAAAAAGTAAAGGAGCACCTTGCAAAATTATGGGAACCCAAGGAGATTTGAGCGGTCTGATAACATTGACCAAGGTGTCAAACTATAAATAGCATGTTAGGGTTAAGGCTTGTTCATGTTCACACTCATCGGAAAGGCCCGGTGATGCAAATTTCAAAGCTTTATAAATACCCAGACTCCTCTAATCTTGTCCCAAACACAGCAACTACTTAACACCCTGAATGGTTGAGGCCCACAAAGCCAAAGAAGGCTATAAGACGATAGCAAAGCATTTCAGGCCAAAAAAAATTTCAGAGAGAGCTGCTCGTAGGATTGCTAAAAAAGTAAATCAGAACCCCTGCTTGACTGCAAAAGACTTTCAGAAAGATTTAGCAAACTCTGGAGTTGTGGTACATCCGCACAAATATGACCTTCATGGAAGAGTCATCAGAAAAAAACCTCTCCTGCATCCTCACCACAAAAGTCAGCGTCAGAAGTTTGCAAAATAACATCTAAATAAGTCTGATGCATTTTGGAAACAAGTCCTGTGGACCAAGGAGGTTAATTATAGAACTCTTTGGTCACAATGAGCAATGATATGTTTGGAAAAACAGCACATAATTTCATGCAAAGAACACCTCACCGACTATTAAGCATGGGGGTGGATCAGTCATTACTGTGTTGCAGCCAATGGTACATTTCACAGATAATGGATTTAATAAAATTTAATAAAATTCTGGAAGCAAACATAACACCAACTGTAAAAAAAAGCTGAGGATGCCTTCTACAAATGGATGATGATCCTAAAAACACCTCAAAATCCACAACTGACTACTTCAAAAAGCACAAACTGAAGTTTTTACTGTGGCCCTCACAGTTCCCTGATCTGAACATTATCGAAATCTGTGGATAGACCTCAAATGAGCAGTGCTTGCAAGGAAGAATGGATGAAAATCCCTCAAACAAAAATTGAAAGACTCTTGGCTGGCTTTATAAAAAGGCATTTACAAACTGTGATACTTGACAAAGGAGATGCTACTAGGAACTAACAATGCAGGATGCCCAAAGTTTTGCTGTGGGTCCTTTTCCTTTTCTGTTATTTAAAAATGTTAAATATGAAAATCCAAAGGGAATGTGTCATCTTTAACCTTATGCCTTTTAGACATCATTTCATCTCCAACTTGCTTAGCTGTTCACAGTGACAGTAATTTTGACCAGGGTGCCCAAACTTTTGCATACCACTGTATGCTACATGTCTTGACATAGATGTGTCTCTTCCTGTATTGATTGCACTCAATTCTTCTTCTGTATATTTGAACCTTTGTACCAATATACAGTTTGGGGCATAGTACTTGATGCTGTATATAAAATCTTTTTACTTCTACATATAATCTCTTTACTTCTACAGTTGAAAAAAAATACCTAATTTAATAAATCCTATTATCAACCAGATTTTTGAATTCTCCACAGGGGAGTGATTCCTTAATACTTAATTTAAGCCAGGAGAAAATTTTCCTTTTTTTTCTTCAGCTAAAAACAATGTACCATTCAATTTTGGTTCTGAAGTAAGCATAAACAATTTTTTTTTTCAAGAGCCAATTGTAACAGGCCCTTATAAAACAAATGAGTAGCTCCGTGCTGTCCCAAGATCATACAATTTGAACATCCAGAACCATGCGATCCTAATGTCCCCTTTTTCTCAGAAGAAACCACACACCTCTGGTTTATATGAACTCAGAACATAAACTGATTTATTGAGGTAAAACAATAGTTAATTTACAATCACAAAATGTGGCACACAGGTACATCACGTGTCCGGGAAGGTTTTAGACTGGGTCTCAGCTCTCTAGGACCTACCATTCCTGAGATATAACCAAATAAAATGCATTAGCCAATAGAAGCCTGGTCACAAGACCCTTATCAGCCAATAGAAGATCGCAGGCCCTTAGTCTGCACATACATACAGTTTTACACCGGGTTTCCATAACAACCCAGCTATTTTTCTTCCCTGCTGCTGGTCAGCTTTAAAGCGAGCAGGCGCTGTGGATGATACTGTTAAGGGAGTGGAGTGCTGTGGAGGTTACAGTTCAGGGGCACCTAGCATGGCCATTCAGGCCACCCTCAAAAGACGAGCTTAAAACCCTGCCTCCAGGTCCAGCTAAGTCATGCCCCCAACCCAGTTAGGCTATGCCCCTCCCACTCCACAACCAACGGGGATTGAAAAAATGAAGGTAAAAATCTACTTCTGTCAGCAGCAGGGGTGGGAGGGTGACTTTCTCCCTGCAGCTTATGCTAAGACAGCACAGTAATGCTGTCTGAGAGTGAGCTGTTCAAAGGACATCCCTGTGTCCATCCAGGCCCTGGGTCGGATGGAGGACAGGGAGTCTGAATGCCTGACTGTCCGTCCCTAAACCGGACCTCGGGCCACCCTATAGGCAGGCTGCTGTGGAGGTCACAGTTAAATGGATGGTCCACTATGGAGGTCAGTGTTAAGGGCGTGGGGTGCTGTGGAACTCACTGTTAAAGGGCAGGCTGTTGTGAAGGTCAAAAATAAAGGGGTGGGCTCCTGTGGAGGCAGAGGCATGCCTGGGTGAGCCAGCTCGCAGGGGGATGGCAGAAGTGGCATTTCTGCGCTGCACACACTTGTATGATAATGATAGTATGGACCTGCAGCCTGTGCAATGTGACATTACAAGCTTCCAGCACTGTTGCGCTCTCACCATGATAATGAGAAAGTGCAGGGGGGGGGGGGGTTAGGAGCAGGTGGCTTGTGATGTCTGTGTAGTCACATAGCGCAGGCTGCAGGTTCACACTATCATACAAGTGTGTGTCAGCGCAGCAGGGTCACCATCAGGGCAGTAAATGAGCGCTGTCAGAGGCCCTGCTGCAAAGAAGCAAAATAGGGGCCACTCATAGCTGCCCCTAATTGAAAAGAATGGAGCTCCCCCTCCTCTCTACAGTGTGATAGTCCATGTGAGGAGGGGGGGGGGCGGGGACTCCTCCCAGACCTAAAGGGATAGGAGGCTTTAAATATTCAGGTTTTGGATAATGAGCCCACCATCATCCATTCTTGTGTCAGGAGTGCTGGTTTCTTCTTTGGAGGTGATTTGGGTGGGAGTTAGCACCCTATTGTGGTCTATCAAGTGCACATTAATGACATAAAAAATATGAGTAGATCTATTATTGCGTACAATCAGTTTTACTGGGAATTGTGATGAGCGAGCACCAAAGTATTCGGGTGTTCAGATGTTCGGGCCGAACACATTGCTATGCTATGTTCATGTGCTCGGCCGAGCACCCGAGTATAATGAAAGTCAATGGGAGACAACCAAGCACCCCCTGCTCTGAAGAGGGGAGGGTGTCTGGTCCTCTGAAATGGACCGGAAACAGCATGGGGACAATATCTGGATGCATTTTGGACTCCCAAGTTGCTACTAGGAACCATGTTGTCCCAGTTGTACACCACTTTTACTTACTGACAAATACACGCCCAAAACCCCTCAAAAAATACCAATTTTACAGAAAACATTTTTAGGAAACATTCTTTCCTGTATATTCAAATGTATGTAAAGTGCAATTTCTGCCAAAAATTTAGTTTTTTTCCAGAATTGGGGCCATGATAAAGATGGATGGCCGGAGGTATCTGTATTGCAATGCTATTTGACTGGCACCAGAAGAACCACACTGAAAGCATTTGTCAAGAATGTTTTCATTAATCTAAGATTAAATTTGTAGCCTGGTTTGAAAACGATCCGACACACGATCCAATGGTGTTATTCCCATTATGCGTCAAGCATTTTCCTGGAAACCAAAGTCTGGCCCTGGAAATGTTGCCATTTAGGCCTGTGGACACTGAGGCTTTCCTCAGCCTCATGCCGGTGGGCGTCCTTCATTACTCAGTCCCCAGCCGCCACTATTTTTCTCTGTGTGCCGTCCCCGCATTACACCGGCAATTGTGTCACGTAACATCACCCGTGCCCTGACCAACGCAGTTATTGTGAAGGTCCATTTAACGACGGACACATGGGCAAGTGCTTTTGGCCAGGGACGATACATTTCTGTGGCACACTGGGTGAACCTTGTGGAGGCTGGTAGCGAGTCGTACCCTGGGATGGCACAGGTGCTACCAATGCCAACACCTACATTAGTGGCTGCAACCCCCTCCCCCCCTCCCTTTCTCCTCCTCGGCCTCCACCTCCTCCTCCACTGCAAACTCAGAATTCTCACCTTACAGCAGCAGTGTAGCACGGCAGAGGGGAAGCGGCAACAGGCCGTGCTGAAACTCATTTGCTTGGGTGACAAACAGCGCACCGCCACAGAGCTGTGGCCGGGTATAAGCGACCATGTTAGTTGTGTCTGATAATGGCCATAAGCTCACACACATGGCAATCATACAGCATATATGTACCATGCACAACAAACATCCCAAATTTATACATTAATATATATAAAAACATAACACACGAGAGTGGAGGTAAGCTAATAGCATGGCCTGTTTAAGAACTCATAAATAACCAAGTAACCATAATATATTTTACAGCGTAGTCATAAACTCAAACTCAAACCATAACACTAACAACTCAAACACTGGAACATAACAGGGCCATCCCTCAGGCAAGCACGGCCCTCACCGGGCAAAATGACGACTCTGCCCAGTAACCACAGCAAAATGTGAGGAAATTGTCCCTCAAAACCTGTCCTAATAATAAAATCTTAATCACTGGGCAGAAAACAACATCTGCCCAGTGAAGAAGGCAAACTTTTAAATGGGACAAATGCTGATATGGCCATGTGGATCTCTCCTTAATGTCCAGGATTGGGCCATACCATACCTAGCCCATGTGTTCTCAACTTTCTCCAAACCTACCCCAATTTGCCTGAGCTACTGGTGATTTTAGAAAGTCATCTACAGCTGCCAACGGTCTGGCAACACTGCTGCAGCGCTTGTATTTGCCAACTAACTGACTGTTGTGCGACGTGAGCACGTGCTGGAATTCCACATTACACATGTTGGTCATGCTTTGTGAGCAGCAGAAGGCAGTAGTGCAATACCAGCTGCAACATGTTCTAGTATGTCTGATCTCTGTGAAGTTTTATGCAACTTTGAAGGATAAACACAGATGGTGAGTGGAGATGCTGCTATTATCAGCCTAACCATCCCACTTCTGTGTCTACTGAAACATTGGCTGCTAACAATGAAGGCGGACGCTTTACATGTGGAAGAGGTGGAACTAGGGGTGATAGCTAGACCATCCTCAGTTTTTCTTGTCAGTGGAATTGGATAATGATGATGAGGAGAAGGCCTCCGCAACAGAGGGTAGTAACCATAGCATGTTTTTTACATCTGTTCAGCATAGATGGGCAGGAGAGGAGGAAGAGCATAAGGAGATTGAGAGTCATCCTCCTAATGAGGACAGCAAAGTCTTGTCTGTTGGGATTCTGACACATATGAATGACTTTATGTTATGCTGCCTTTCCTATGACCCTCGCATTCTACGCATTTTGCACAACAGCGATTACTAGTTGTTCAGTTGAATCCTCCTTCTCGTCCCCCGCTACAAAAAGAACTTCTCATCTCTAATTCCTGTGGTGGAGAGGACTAGCAAAATGGTGCAATACCAGAAGGTCTTTCTTTAAAAATTGCTCAAAAAATTTTCTTCTCACAACGCTGGCGGCAGAGTACGTAGTTCCTTTGGCAACCCAGGAGGGAAGATGAGGGGAACACACACCAGTTCCAACAGAAGCAGGAGAACACTCTCCAAGGCCTGGGACAGTTTCATGACACCCCGCCAGCACCCTCACCTTGATGCGCGGCCTAGTGTCACAAGGATGGAAAAAATGTGGAAGGTGGTGAAGGACTACATAGCAGACCATGTCAGCGTCCTCAGTGATCCCTCTGTGCCTTACAACTACTGGGTGTCCAAACAGGACACATGGCACGAACTGGCACTCTACAGCTATAGCTTAATGATAAGGAACATGGAAGATATACTATATTAGACTGTAGTATTTAGGGTAAATGACCATGTGGGCACTTTGCGATAAATAAGTGGGTTTTGGGTTGCAGTTTTGGCACTCAATCTCTAAAAGGTTTGCCATCGACATCACTGTTTTTTGGGTTAGCGCACCTGTAGGCCCTCAGCTACATTCTTTTACTCACTTTCATTGCGCCCAGGGCCACAGCCTCTGCGTGCACCATCAGCATCACGGCCACTTGCACGTCCCTTACTGACCGCATTCTTAATATTAAATGTTAAATGTTATATGTAGCGGAGGATTTGTAAGTGTATGCGGCAATAAATGAAAAACAGGTATTTGGGATGCGCACACTTTACACAGGAGATGTAGCCCTGATAATGTCACAGAGTACCATACACTGTCTTCGGATAAAGTACAGTATATGTCAGTGATCTGTATGAACACTAGATGTTGCACAAATAATGTACATTTCCCCAAAATACACTGTTTTAAGCTGTGGTACAGTATTTGAAACAGAGAGCCACACGCTGTGGACACTAAATGTTGCACAAATAATGTACATTTCCCCAAAAAGCACTGTTTTCAACAGTTATACAGTATTTGACACAGAGAGGCACACACTATGGACAGTAAATGTTGCACAAATAATGTACATTTCCCCAAAAAGCACTGTTTTCACCTCTGATACAGTATTTGACATAGAGAGGCACACGCTGTGGACCCTAAATGTTGAACAAATAATGTACATTTCCCTAAAATACACTGTTTTCACCTGTGGTACAGTATTTGACACAGAGAGGCACACGCTGTGGACACTAAATGTTGCACAAATAATGTACATTTCCCCAAAATGCACTGGTTTCACCTGTGGTACAGTATTTGACACAGAGAGGCACACGCTGTGGACACTAAATGTTGCACAAATATTGTACATTTCCCCAAAATACACTGTTTTCACCTGCAGTACAGTATTTGACACAGAGAGCCACACACTGTGGACACTAAATGTTGCACAAATAATTTACATTTTCCCCAAAATACACCCTTACTGACCGCATTCTTATTATTAAATGTTAAATGTTATATGTAGCGGAGGATTTGTAAGTGTATGCGGCAATAAATGAAAAACAGGTATTTGGGATGCGCACACTTTACACAGGAGATGTAGCCCTGATAATGTCACAGAGTACCATACACTGTCTTCGGATAAAGTACAGTATATGTCAGTGATCTGTATGAAATGCACACACACTAGATGTTGCACAAATAATGTACATTTCCCCAAAATACACTGTTTTAAGCTGTGGTACAGTATTTGAAACAGAGAGCCACACGCTGTGGACACTAAATGTTGCACAAATAATGTACATTTCCCCAAAAAGCACTGTTTTCAATAGTTATACAGTATTTGACACAGAGAGGCACACACTATTGACAGTAAATGTTGCACAAATAATGTACATTTCCCCAAAAAGCACTGTTTTCACCTCTGGTACAGTATTTGACATAGAGAGGCACACGCTGTGGACCCTAAATGTTGAACAAATAATGTACATTTCCCTAAAATACACTGTTTTCACCTGTGGTACAGTATTTGACACAGAGAGGCACACGCTGTGGACACTAAATGTTGCACAAATAATGTACATTTCCCAAAATGCACTGGTTTCACCTGTGGTACAGTATTTGACACAGAGAGGCACACGCTGTGGACACTAAATGTTGCACAAATATTGTACATTTCCCCAAAATACACTGTTTTCACCTGCAGTACAGTATTTGACACAGAGAGCCACACACTGTGGACACTAAATGTTGCACAAATAATTTACATTTCCCCAAAATACACTGGTTTTACCTGTGGTACAGTATTTGACACAGAGAGCCACACGCTATGGACACTAAATGTTGCACAAATAATGTACATTTCCCAACAATACACTGTTTTCACGTGCGGTACAGTATTTGACACGGAGAGGCACACGCTGTGGACACTAAATGTTGCACAAATAATGTACATTTCCCCAAAATACACTGTTTTCACCTGTGGTACAGAATTTGACACAGAGAACCACACGTTATGGACACTAAATGTTGCAGAAATAATGTATATTTTCCCAAAATACACTGTTTTCCACAGTTATATAGAATTTGACTCAGAGAGGAACACGCTGTGGAGACTAAATGTTGCACAAATAATGTACATTTCCCAAAAATACCCTGGTTTAACCTGTGGTACAATATTTGGCACAGAGAGCCACACGCTATGGACACTAAATGTAGCGATTGGCCAGCGCTCCAGCCCTGGGAGAAGGAGACACCCAGGGCAGAAGAAGAAGTCTCCGCCCCAGGCAAAATTAGAGCAGCAGGAGCACCAGTATCGGGGGCTACAGAGGACGAACGGAGCGGCACCCAGGGATACAAGTAAGTGCAAGGACATCCCTGGGTGCCGCTCTCCATGTACATAGCTTTACCTCATAAACTGTGGACCAGTGAAAGGTCCTCTTTAACACATCAGCCCCCCTAGCTTAAACACCCTTAATGACCAGGCCACTTTTTGCAATTCTGCACTACACTATTTTCACCGTTTATTGCTCCGTCATACAACTTACCACCCAAATGAATTTTACCTCCTTTTCTTCTCACTTAATAGAGCTTTCATTTGGTGGTATTTCATTGTTGCTGACATTTTTACTTTTTTGCTATTAATAAAAATGTAACGACATTTTGCAAAAAATGACATTTTTCACTTTCTGTTGTAATTTTTTTAAAAACTACATTTCTATATAAATTTTTCTCTAAATTTATTGTTCTACATGTCTTTGATAAAAAAAATCCAATAAGTGTATATTTATTGGTTTGGGTAAACGTTATAGCGTTTACAAACTATGGTGCAAAAAGTGAATTTCTGCATTTTGAAGCAGCTCTGACTTTCTGAGCGCCTGTCATGTTTCTTCAGGTGCTAGAATGTCAGGATAGTATAAATACCCCCAAATGACACCATTTTAGAAAGAAGACACCCCAAAGTATTCACGGAGGGGCATGGTGAGTTCATGTATCATTTCATTTTTTTCACAAGTTAGCGGAAAATGACACTTTCTGAGGAAAAAAAAATAATAATAAACTTTCCATTTCTGCTAACTTCTGGCAAAAAAATAAAAAATCTCCCACGGACTCACTGTGCCCCTCAGTGAATACCCTGGGGTGTCTACTTTCCGAAATGGGGTCATTTGTGGGGTGTGTTTACTGTTCTAGCATTTTGGGCGGGGCTAAATTGTGAGCAGCCATGTAAAGCTAAAGGTACTCGTTGGAATTTGGGCCTCTTTGCGCACCCAGGCTGCAAAAAGTGTCACTTATGTGGTATCGCCGTACTCAGGAGAAGTAGGGCAATGTGTTTTGGGTGTATTTTTACATATACCCATGTTGGGTGAGAGAAATATCTCTGTAAACTGACAACTTTGTATAAAAAATTTAAAAATTGTCGTTTACAGAGATATTTCTCACACAAAGTATGGGTATATAAAAATACATCCCAAAACACATTGCCCTACTTCTCTGAGTACGGCGATACCACATGAGTGACACTTTTTGCAGCTAAGATACACAAAGGGGCCCTAATTCCAATGAGTACCTTTAGGATTTCACAGGGCATTTTTACGCATTTGGATTCCAGACTTCTCCTCACGCTTTAGGGGCCCCTAAAATGCCAGGACAGTATAAATACCCCACATGTGACCCCATTTTAGAAAGAAGACACCCCAAGGTATTCTGTGAGGGGTATGGCGAGTTCATGTAAAATTTTATTTTTTGTCACAAGTTAGTGGAATATGAGACTTTGTAAAAAACAAAATAAAAAAATAAAAATATATCAATTTCCGCTAACTTGTGCCAAAAAAAAAAAATTCTGTGAACTCGCCATGCCCCTCACGGAATACCTTGGGGTGTCTTCTTTCCAAAAATGGGGTCACTTGTGGGGTATTTATACTGCCCTGGCATTTTAGGGAACCTAAAGCGTGAGAATCCAAATGCGTAAAAATGCCCTGTGAAATCCTAAAGGTACTCATTGGTTTTAGGGCCTCTTCGCATCTTGGCTGCAAAAAGTGTCACTCATGTGGTATCGCCGTACTCAGGAGAAGTAGGGCAATGTGTTTTGGGTTGTATTTTTATATATACCCATACTGTGTGTGAGAAATATCGCTGTAAACGACAAATTTTAAATTTTTTAAACAAAGTTGTCAGTTTACAGAGATATTTCTCTCACTCAACATGGGTATATGTAAAATACACCCCAAGACACATTGCCCTACTTCTCCTGAGTACGGCGATACCACATGTGTGCCACTTTTGCAGCCAAGATGCTAAAGGGCCCAAACCCCATGAGTACCTTTTATGAGGGCATTTTACGCATTTTACTTCTCACGCTTTAGGGCCCCTAAAATGCCAGGGTAGTATAAATACCTCACATGTGACCTCATTTTGGAAGAAGACACCCTAAAGTATTCCATGAGGGGCATGGCGAGTTCATAGAAAAAAATGTTTGGCACAAGTTAGTGGAAATTGATTTTTATTGTTTTTTCTCACAAAGTCTCCCTTTCCGCTAACTTTTGACAAAAAGTTTATTTTTTCATGGACTCACTATGCCCCTCAGCGAATACCTTGGGGTGTCTTCTTTCCAAAATGGGGTCACATGCGGGGTATTTATACTGCCCTGGCATTTTAGGGCCCTAAGCGTGAGAAGAAAATGCGTAAAAATGCCCTCCTAAAGTTACTCATGGGAATTTGGGCCCCTTTGCGCATCTTGGCTGCAAAAAGTGTCACTCATGTGGTATCGCCGTACTCAGGAGAAGTCAGGCAATGTGTTTTGGGGTGTATTTTTACATATACCCATGCTGGGTGAGAGAAATATCTCTGTAAATTGACAACTTTGAATAAAAAATTTAAAAAGTTGTCATTTACAGAGATATTTCTCACACACAGTATAGGTATATATAAAATACACCCCAAACACATTGCCCTACTTCTCCTGAGTTCGGCGATACCATATGTGTTGCACTTTTGCGGCCAAGATGCGCAAAGGGGCCCAAATTCCATGAGTACCTTTAGGATTTCACTGGGCATTTTTACACATTTGGATTCTCACGCTTTAGCACCCTAAAATGCCAGGGCAGTATAAATACCCACATGTGACCCCATTGTGGAAAGAAGACACCCCAGGTAGTTCGTGAGGGGCATGGCGAGTTCACAGAATTTTTTTTTTGGCACAAGTTAGCGGAATTTGATTTTTATTTTTATTTTTTACAAAGTCTCATATTCCACTAACTTGTGACAAAAATAAAATTTTACATGAACTCACCATACCCTCACGGAATACCTTGGGGTGTCTTCTTTCTAAAATGAGGTCACATGTGAGGTGTTTGTACTGCCCTGGCTCTCAGGGGGTGCCAGAAGCGCTCTTGCTGCTCTGCACACACTTGTATGATAATACAGAGTATTGACCTACAGCCTGTGCAATGTGACATCACAAGCTTTCGGCACTGCTGCGCTCTCACCCTGATAAGGGGTGGGAGTTAGGGGCAGGAGGCTTGTGATGTTTGTGTAGTCACATAGCGCAGGCTGCAGGTCCACATTATCATACAAGTGTGTGTCAGCACAGCAGGGTCACCATCAGGGCAGTAACTGAGCTCTGTCAGAAGTCCTGCTGCAAAGAGGATAAATAGGGGCCACTCACAGCTGCCCCTAACCGAAGAGAAGGCAGCTCCCCCCTCTGCAGTGTGATAGTCCATGTGAGGAGGGGGCGGGGACTCCTTCCAGACCTACAGTGGCCTGCAGAGAGTCTGAGCCTTCATGTTAGTGTGCCTCATGTGCAGTGCTGGAAGTATAAAGTCCCCTCACTGGCCCCTGCATTCCTCCTAAACAAAGCAGCAGAGAGGTAAGTTCCTGTGGGGGCGGTCAGTCATGAAGGTGCTGCCTATCAACTGTGTTCAAGTGTAATTCTGTGCCCCGCTGACCTGTGATTCTGTGCCCCCCATATGATGTAATGTCTCTGGAGGTTATATCAGGACTGGAGCGTTATGAGGAGCGGATGATATCAGTGACATAGGATGTAATGTCTCTTGAGGTAACAGTACTGGAGCGTTATAAGAGGAGCGGCTGATATCAGTCACATAGGATTAATGTCTCTGGAGGTTATATCAGAACTGGAGCAATATAAGAGGAGCGGCTGATACCAGTCACATAGGATGTAATGTCTCTGGAGGTTATATCAGTACTGGAGCATTATAAGAGGAGGTTATAAGAGGAGCGGCTGATATCAGTCACACGGGATGTAATGTCTCTGGAGATTATATCAACGCTGGAGCATAATAAGAGGAGCAGCTGATATCAGTCACATAGGATGTAATGTCTCTGGAGGTTATATCAGCACTGGAGTGTTATAAGAGGAGCAGATGATATCAGTCACATATGATGTAATGTCTCTAGAGGTTATATCAGCACTGGAGCGTTATAAGGCACAATGGGCATAATTACTGTGAAGTGGAGAACAGAGGGCATTACTACTAAGAAGGTGGCACAGAAAGGGCATTACTATTGTAAAGGGAGCACAGAGGGCATTACTACTGTGAAAGGGGCACAGAGAGGGCATAACTACTATGAGGGGGGCACAATGAGGGCATAACTACTGTGAAGGGTGCACAATGAAGGTATAAGTACTTTAAGGGGACACAATGTGGGCATAACTACTGTGAAGGGTGCACAATGAAGGGATAAGTACTTTAAGGGGACACAATGTGGGCATAACTACTGTGAAGGGTGCACAAACAAGGGATAAGTACTTTAAGGGGACACAATGAGGGCATAACTACTGTGAAGGTTGTCCAGTGAGGGCATAAATACTGTGCGATGGCACTGTGTGGGCACAATGACCACTGCTGTAAGTTTTGATGGGCTACAGCCCTTTTCTCTTGCCTCTTGTTATGTCGTCTGTGTTGCTGGGGGTAGCTCAGGGGATCCAAATTGGCCCAGTTAGTAGTGGCTGCAACGCTTTGTGTGACCCACTGTTCAGCTGAGGTGTGAAGCCTTTAGCTGATGGGTCTTCTAATCTTGGCATCCAGTCACGCACTTATTTTTAAGTTCTACATTTATCTTACTATAGATCAAGGGGCCAACATGGATATAAAATCTAACTACAGAAAGCTCCATTCTTTTGGAAATGGAACCCTTGTTCTTATGATCGATGGAGGTCTCAGCTGTTGGACCCTCAATGAACAGATACCCTATCCATGCTTGTATTGTGGAAAATTCAATTGCTTTAATGACATATTACAGTAAGTTTTCATATATGAACTACCTACTGTATTGCAGGCTGTCACACTATCAATATTGTTTTTATGTGGATGCATTGAGACCAATCCAGCTTTAATTTTGTTTCTACTCTTATATTGAGTTTCGGACTAATTCTGGGTATATGTCTTATCTTGCTCATTTATGATTCAGTCTATAGATCAATGACCATACACTACTTTTGGCTCTTTTGACATTGTTACATATTGCTTAAATCCTAGAAACCAATTAGAGGGCACCTGTCAACAGATTTGTCCCTATGAAACTGGATGACCTGTTACATGTGCACTTGGCAGCTGAAGGCATCTGTGTTGGTCCCATGTTCATGTTCATATGTGTCCACAATGCTAAGGAAAATTATGTTTTTTATATATGAGAATGAGTCTCTAGGAGCAATGGAGCATTGTCGTTACTCCTAGAGGCTCTGCCCTCTCTGCAACTCCTGCTACCTATACACTTTGATTGACTTTAGGAGAAGTCAGGGCCAGGCATGATCACATTTCCACTGTCTGGCCCTGTCAAAGTACAGAGTGGCAGTTGCAGATGTAGTGTACGGGAGCTGTAATGCACTTGTGTGCTGTCGTTCCCCTCATTTATGGGGAGGATGGTATAAATTATCTTCAATGTAATGTAATGCTATGTACTTCCCTGTTACTGTGATATTGCATGTGCAGGCCTGCTAGGGATGTCATTTCAGCTCTAGGTCAGTAGAGGGAGCTAGGGAGCCCTAGTTTATATAAGGCCCAGTCAGGGAAGGAGAGAGCAGATTAGGCTGTGTCTGAGTCAAGCACAGGCCATGGGCCTGTGAAAGCAGAGCAGGCTTGGAGCCTGCAGACTAGGAGAGGGCATTGCAGTCCCTGTAACCGGGTTCCAGATCCAAGGAAAAGGTTCCCCTCCTGAGTCAGCACCTACAGAAGCAGGAGCATCACGTTTAACCAGCCTAAAGAAGCTGAGGAAAGGCAGAGCAGAACTCAGTAAAGCAAGAGGTACTAAAGACACCAGAGGAGGTACTTAATTATCGTGTTCCCAAGGATATACGGCAGATATAGGGCATTGGGGCCTTGGAGGATAGTTTCTCTGTTCCAGGATCAGTCAGGTAGAGAGTGCAAGCCGCCTGTACTACAAGAGTCCTGTGTTTTACCCTCTGTGAATCACCTTGCTGTGTAAGTGCCTGCCATATATGAACTGTAACCTATAACCTGCTAAACCAACCGTCTTCTAAGGAACTGCGCTTCCATCTGTGTCTATGTATGATTACCAAAGCTTCAGTGAAGTTCAAGTTCTGTTTTATTGCAACATGGTTCCTCAATTATTCCTACTATCAACAAACGGTGTGCCACCGTTAATTGGCACTGGCGTCACGAACTCTACCTATAACTACCTGTCCCTGCAGAAGTACCAGAGAGTCAGCCTGTCCCAGGTTAGTGGTCATAATTGCACTACAACACCCAGGAACACTACCGAACCCTAACTTGAGTACGCTGCACAGAGAGCAGAGCCTCTAGGAGTAATTGCAATGTCACTGTTGCTCCTAGAGGCTCATTTGCATATTGTAAAACAACATTCCCCCCCTCCCACACAATTTGAGTACATATGAACATGGGATGAACAAAAATGCCTTCATGGACCTATTCAAAAAACCCAGTGTCAGGCTGTACTGGAGTGGGGATGTCCTCTACCAGACCCCACTTTACAGTACAGCCATGACACGCTCCCATTTTAAGGCCATTTGGAAATGCCTGCATTATGCAGATAAGGGTACACTTACAAGTTTTGTACGAGGGGCGAGATTCCTGTATTGAACCCCCAGAATGTCCCCCCACTCTGGGTGTTAGCGGGAAACTTGAGTGGGACCTTATGCACCCACTGCTAGATAAGGGATAACTTTTATACTAGTATCCCCTTGTTCCAGTCCCTCACCGCCAGATCCACGTCCGCTTGTGGCACCGTTCAGAAAAATCAACGCGGCCTCCCTACCTACCCCCTCCAGGTACCTATCCCCAGGGGTGAGACCCGTGCCCTTACCAGTGGAAACCTGTTGCTGGTCAGATATAAGGACGAGGGATGTCCTTATGCTGTCCCTGTGCAAGGTACTGTGGCAACGGTCCTCAAGCCCGATTGTATCGTCGACTACAGGACCGATCAAGTCCTCAAGCCATATAACGCCATGCGCAAAACCCAGGCATGGTACAAAAAAGTTGCAGTTTAAGTGGTACAGGTTGCCTTGTACAACTCTTTTGTGCTGTCCCAGAGCACTGGCAACACAGGGAAATTCCTCCAGTTCTATGTGGCAGTCCTCAAGGACCTGATCTTTTCTGACCGGGAAAGAGCAGGCCGGGGTACCTCGGGAACTGGAGGCGCCCAGATCGTCCCTGGCCAACACTTTCCAGGTGTGGTCCCCCATACTGGAAAGAAGGGAAGGACCCCCAAAAAATGCAGAGTGTGTCAAAGGAGGGGGATACGGAAGGGCACCACCACTCAGTGTGACACGTGCCTTGATCATCCAGGCCTCTGCATTGACAGTTGCTTCAGGGAGTACCACACTTTCATTGAGTAGTAAATTTATAATCCCTTCCCCAATTTTAATTCCATTTAGCCACTGACAATCGATAAAAAAACTATAGTTCTCAGATACCCAAAAAAAAAAAAAATAGACATATTAGGTACTGCCGCATCCATAATAATCTGCTCTATAAAAATACCACATGACCTAACCTCTCAGATAAACATGGTCAAAAAAATAAAATAAAAACTGTACAAAAAGGTATTTTTGTCACCTTACAACACAAAAAGTATAATAGCAAGCGATCAAAAAGTCATATGCCCCCAAAATAGTGCCAATAAAACCGCCCTCTCATCCCGCAAAAAATGAGCCCCTACTTAAGACAGTCAGCTAAAAACTTTTAAAAACTGCCTCTTAGACTATGGAGATACTAAAATGTTTTTTTTGTTTAAAAAGGATAATATAGTGTAAAACCTAAATAAATTTTAAAAAGTAGACATATTAGATATTGCCGCATCCGTACGAATCTGCTCTATAAAAATACCCCGTGACCTAACCCCTCAGATTAAGATGGTCAAAAAATTACAGGTGTGTTCAAAATTATTCAACCCCCAATGCTGTAAAGGGTTTTAGGGAATTTAGTGTACATTTGTAGTTGTGTTCAGAATTAAATCTTACAAGGACTTTTTAAAGAACCAAATGCAACTAAAATTACATCAATTGTTTTTGTAATACAGTATTAAATGTTTTTTATGTGATTTTTTTCATTGACACAATTATTCAACCCCTTAAAGACGACCGCTCTTAAGAACAGAGGTTCATTCAAGTGTTTTCGATCAGGTATTGAAAACACCTGTGGATGTCAAGGAGCAGCAATCAAGCATAATAAGCACCAATTAGGCAGATGTAAAATGACTGTGATACTCAGCTCCTTCTAGACATTTACTGGTGTGTTTACAAACATGGTGAAGTCAAGAGAATGGTCCAGGAAGACAAAAGAAGAGGCAATTTCTCTTCACAGGAAGGGCGATGGCTATAAGAAGATTGCAAAGATGTTAAACATACCAAGAGACACCATAGGAAGCATCATTCGCAAATTCAAGGCAAAGGGCACTGTTGAAACGCTACCTGGTCGTGGCAGAAAGAAGATGCTGACTTCGACTGCTGTGCGCTACCTGAAGCGCAAAGTGTTGAAAAGTCCCCGTGTGACTGCTGAGGAACTGAAAAAGATTTGTCAGATGCGGGTACTGAAGTTTCAGCTCAGACAATAAGGCGCACACTGCGTAATGAAGGCCTCCATGCCAGAACTCCCAGGCGCACCCCTTGCTGTCTCCAAAGAATAAGAAGAGTCGACTGCAGTATGCCAAAGTCATGTGGACAAACCATAAAAGTTTTGGGATAGTGTTCTGTGGACTGATGAAACAAAATTAGAACTGTTTGGGCGCATGGATCAACGCTATGTTTGGAGGAGGAAGAACAAGGCCTATGAAGAAAAGAACACCTTGCCTACTGTGAAGCATGGCGGGGGGTCAATCATGCTTTGGGGCTGTTTTGCTTCTACAGGTACAGGGAAGCTTCAGCGTGTGCAAGGTACCATGAATTCTCTTCAGTACCAGGAGATATTGGATGAAAATGTGATGCAGTCTGTCACAAACCGGAGGCTTGGGACACGTTGGACCTTTCAACAGGACAATGATCCCAAAAACAATTAATTAGTCACCAGTGAAGATCCTATGGTACTACGCTGCAGGTCTTATATGTGTGCGGAGATCAGTTCACACTTTGCGATATATAGAGAATGGGGTTAAGACCGCGCGTCCAACAATCAGGTGTCTACTTCTTTTAGTAGAAAAAGATCCAAGGTGGAGTCAAATCCCAGATGCCTTCACCTCATAAAGGGCTCTGTGGATATCCAGAAATACATATAATCGTGAAATACCGTTGAGACACTTTCCCCACTCAGTTTCACCAGTCTACTTACTAGATGCCGGCAGATCTTATGCAGTGGTAAATCTCAATTATGGTGTCTTTCTTCATCGATATAAATACTTCATGCACTATAAGGCAATAAAACACTCCGCTGGTGCAGTAAGTCCTTAAAACATTGTTGCCACTTTTTATTATATACTCACAAGAGTCAGAAATACAACAGCCTAAAACACATCCAGTCGCTTGCCCGACCCGGGTTTCACTCACAGAGCTTCGTCAGGGGCGTCTACTTCCTCCCCCTCTGGACAAATCCCAGGACAATGATCCCAAGCATACCTCCAAGTCCACTAGAGCATGGTTGCAGATTAAAGGCTGGAACATTTTGAAGTGGCCATCGCCGTCACCAGACTTAAATCCGATTGAGAACCTCTGGTGGGACTTAAAGAAAGCAGTTGCAGCGCGCAAGCCTAAGAATGTGACTGAACTGGAGGCTTTTGCCCATGAAGAATGGGCGAAGATACCCGTAGATCGCTGCAAAACACTTGTGTCAAGCTATGCCTTACGTTTAAAAGCTGTTATAACTGGAAAAGGATGTTGTACTAAGTACTAAGATTGAATGTCAATTGGGGGTTGAATAAAACCGATAATGATGTGAGCACAGAAAAGACATTTGTGGTTATTTCATTATAAATGTTATGTTATATTTATCTGACTTACAAGTGTCTCTTTGATTTAATTGTAAACCAGATGACTGAAATGATCAAAATCAATGTCACACTGGCCAAAACACTCAATTTCAGAGGGGGTTGAGTAATTTTGAACACAACTGTAAATAAAAATGGTGCCTCATTTTGTAAACTACGGGATAAGGTGGTAGTTTTGTTGGGACTATTTTTAGGGTCTACTCCATTGGGAGAGTGGGCACCCCTGGCCCTCAAGAAAGGTATTCCAAAGGGACAATACCTGAGGGCCAGGAGGAATTGCTCCTCAATTGGGTCCTTCAAAGCATCTGCCTCTGATTTGAAGACACGGTTTCTAAACAGGGGATACCCAGTAAGGCCCCTGAGGGAGGCATACCATCATGCTTTGAAGGAGAATCGTACCCAATTGTTAGTCCCTAAGCACAGACCTGTGTCAGATGGGATACCACGTATTATTGCCACTTTTGACAAAGCCCATCGACAAGTACGTCATGACGGTTCTTGACAATCACTGGCCTGTTCTACAATCGGACCCTGATATAGGTTCAATGGTGCCCTCTTGCCCTGCAATTACATACCGCCACAATGCTAATGTACGCGATCGTCTTGTGCATAGCTTCTATGAGCGTCCTGCACCAAATACATGGCTTAGAACATCCGTGAAGGGCACATTTCCATGCGGGTCATGCATTATATGCAGACATATACAGAGAGGACAATTCTTTAATAGTTCCACTACCGGCGTTAGATTCTGAATTAATTCTTTTATCAGATGTACTTCTACCTGTGTGATCTATTTGCTCACGTGCTGCTGTGGGATGCAGTACGTGGGCAAAACTAAACGTGAACTGAGAAGGAGAATAGGGGAACAGCTATGGGACGTGCGGAATAACCGTGACACATCGGTTGCACGACACATTAATTTGTGTCATGGAGGCGATCATACTGGACTCAAAGTACAGGGCATCTACATGCTGCAAAGGTCAGTACGGGAGGTGATGTAGACACACCCCTGTTGCAGAAAGAGTCTAATTGGATTTTCAAACTTCAGACAGTTCAACCACAGGGGTCAAATGAGGCTATTTCCTATGCATGCTTTATATAGGTGTTAACTATAGTTCTCAGACACAAATAATTGGCAGACTTCATTTAGTCTCATTTTATTAAAGTTGTATATACCATCGCAAAGCACATATAGATCAACATTCTGATGCATGAGACCCATAGTAACCCATAGCAACCGTGTCACATATGATTTGATATTTGTCTGTCACCTAGTATGTAGACAGATATATGTATGTATACACCTTCTACATGTATTTTGCTGCATGTCCTTGTCATGTATTCTCCTATTATAGAGCAACCCTGCTCTATGGACATGGGCAGATCATATATCTCCTAGTCCTCCTCATTTGAATGCGTGGAGCTTTATGTACACGACTGCCACGCCCATACGCGATGAGTGTCCCCTTACAGCTGTAATTATCGCGGAGGCTTATTCTGAATGGAGGTGCGGACTTGAGTCAGGAGGCGTGAGCAGCGGCTCCGCCCCAACTCTGACTGGTTGCGCGTCAGCATGCACACTCCCTCGGTGGGCGGGAATTAAGTGTTAAATATCCGGCGTGTAGCCGGCTGATCCACGGCCAACAAAGCGCCGGAGCTCTGGCACTAGACGGTGCAGAGCGCCGGGAAATTAGGCGATTTATTAAATTAGCTGTACTCAGTGAAGCTCCTGAGGAAGTGTGGGCATGAATTGCCACACGGAAAAGCGTTGAGCTTTTATGTGTAGCATATTGCAGCCAGGGCCAGTAGGTGATACATGAGGTACTGCCAATACCCGCATGGGATTGCTTTTAGTCAGGACCGCGATCCACCTCGCTATGTATGCAGGTACTAGCATGCACATCTGAGTCAGAGCCTATACAAGTCCCAATGGTGTATATAAGGGTCTGAGTGCATTGTGGAGGGGTAGGATCTATAATCAATGATCCCTAACCCCACAGTCTTGAAAACTGGGAGCTGCACCGGCGTAGCTACGTCACTCACTGAAAAGGTGCACACAGCTCCAGTAGATAGCATCATCACCGGCCACACACTGGTCCGTTTGGCTGCATAAGCCTATTTCACTGTTCTATCAGAAGGGCTAGCTTCCAACCAGATATGCCCTGATAGGGCCGGGAGAAATATTTTTGTTGAGGTGTGGGTAAGCCGGAAGGTTCAATAACGCCCGCTCGGGCTCAGTCACACTTCATAGCCTGGTGAAGTAAACTTAATCCCAGTTATTTTAATTCTGAATATTTCAATAAAGATTTTTGTTTTGTTCTATACACGTTTTAACAGGCTGAGAATAATACTATTTTTAGGGTACATATGATTTTTGGTTGCTCTATATTACACCCATCATACAGGATTACACCCATCATACAGGACAGGAGAACTGGTACTGTGCAGTATTCTTATGTACAGTAAAAATCAAAAGTAGTCCGTGTGTAGGGGTCAGCAAATGCACCGTTGCCCACGGTGCTCATGATCACCTGACAGCCAATCCAGATACTCACAAAGGATAAACAGACCACACTATTACAGGGTTTATTGAAGAATCCAAGTACATCCATAATAAAAGTGAGATGTTTCAGCAGTATAAACTGCCTTTATCAAGTATATCAAAACCATATAAAGTGCACATATACATACCTCTCCTTTTTAAGTATTGGTTAATACACAGTGTGTTACGAGGTATTAGTTACTATGATACCACACACAAGAATCAATCCATAATATACTATATATATATGAATCTATCCATAATTATTGCAGACGAGGTGTGAGAAATGTGCCTGGCTATTTAATGTCTTGCATGATTATTAACCCATGCTATGAATAGGGTCATTGTGGCAGAAGCGCGTAAGTGGTTTTTGTTCCATGGCTAAACTGTTTCTTGTTTTTATATCAAGATGGATAAAGGGATGAAGTTTAATTACCATCAGTAGTGCAGGTCAACCTCTTTAGTATGCAGTGTCCATATGTACAAGCGATGGCAGAGATAATGAGCAGTGTCTTTATAGACAAGACAATGTAAGTGGTAGTGTAGTGTCCATACAGTATTCATAGGAGAAGGGAAGTTACACATCACAGTGTCTATATATGTTGTGTATATATATATATATATATATATATATATATATATATATATATTTATATATATACAAATAGGAAAGATTGTGGCAGCGCCGTATCAAATTCAAGCGGCGGGTGCACGCCTCACAGAGACCAGCCAGTCTCAAAAATAGTATACCAGGGAAAAAGGCAGCACTCCAAATATAAAAAGCAAGCGACCAGTTTTATTCACCCATGTGGGCAGTGCGACGTTTCGGCTCCAAACAACTGAGCCTTTCTCAAGCAATGTGTAAGACAAAGTACCGCATATTTATGCGTGCGACAATCAAAACATGATTACAAATCAATTACAAATCAATTAAAATATAAGCGTGTGAATTACATTGTTGTGCGTAAAATTGTTCTACCAAATTCATGTATACATGTACCAATCAATTGTGCATAGCTGTATTCAACAACGTGACTTCAAATATAAAGACCTAATACAGTAAAAATCTAAATAATCATCAAGTACATGATTAGTGATTATTCCAAACACCTGATCAAAAGTGATAAAGTGCATTGTGCAAAGACTGTAGTGAGTATACTCAGCTGTGGGAGGAGGAGCTCCATGAGAACGATCGGTGACATGCTATACTGGAGGAATGAGCGTCCCGATGCATCAGATCGCGTCCTATACATCAATCTGCGCATGTCCGGAACCAGGATAGCGTCACTGACCTGGGCTTCCGGGCACGCATATCAATAGAAGCTTGAATCACCATTTTATCTAAGGGAAATCTGCCAGCTTTCTGTTTGTATTATATACCACTCTAATTTAAAAGACAATACTAATTCCTCTCTGGATAGAGAGAATAGCATATATCTCTATAGGGAAAATAAAGAAATATTACAAGGACATGTCACTATGACTGCAAGCGACAACCGTTGTGACGGGTTCCGAAATCCGAGACCCTGCCCGGATAGGACAGGAAACCCGGAATCGAAGTGAAGTGGGATCAGAAGTGGCCACCAAATTATTGGGGACCAATTATCAAACCCCAACTCCACCAAAACCCACAACAAACGTCGCGGGAGGGATCTCCTCCCATATGTCATATCAGTGGCAATATCCCAAAATTAACAGATATTTAAGCCGTATAGTCTCGAGTATTATCCCAGATCTTTGTCAACACAAATGTACAGGAGCTTCATTATGTTCAGGACAACCTCCAAGTCACCAAATCTTCTCCGGGCTGACACCTCCCACCTCTGGTATCCCACAATCTGCAAGAAAAAAGGAGAAAATATTATTATGTAAGATAATTTTAAAATCATTGTCTAATAGTTTCTACCATATACACAATCGTCAGTGGAGCGCGTTAGGCCAGGAGGAATCAAAGGGCAGCAGCCCATATTAAATTACATTCTCACACCCAAATTATAGTCTACATTTAAACCACCTGGTTTAAGGGACCCCAATGTATGGATCCACATAAGCTCTCTTTTTTTCAACAGAACTGATCTATCACCCCCTCTTCTAGGCATAGGGACATGATCGATTATGCAGAATTTCAACTCCTTCTCTGAATGTTTGAATTCAGTGAAGTGTCTTGAGACTGGTAAATCTGATCTCTTTTGTCTGATTAGTAAAGCGATGATTGTTGAGTCGTGTCTTAAAGTCCGTAGAGGTCTCACCTACATATAATTTGTGACATGGACAGACAAGTACATAAATAATGTAATTGCTATCACAGGTTAAGTGAAACTTTATTGGGAAGGCCATCCCTGTTTCTGGATGGATAAAAGATCTCCCTTTAATGACGTATCGGCAGTTCACACAATGAAGACAGGGGTAGCATCCCACCCCCGTGCCCATTATGGTGGACTGTCTACTGACAGTGGTAGGTCCAACATCAGCCCTAACCAACCTGTCCCGCAGACTTTTTGACCTTCGGTAGGACATTAGTGGTGGCATTTGAAACTCAGGAATTGCATTATGGCAACTTTTCAATATTTTCCAGTGTCGTCTGGCTATTTGTGCAATTTCTGAACTCAAATCGGTATATGTAGATATAAATGCTACTCTGGGTTTTCTTTCTGTTACACTAGTGACCTCTAATAACGTATCCCTATCAATCTTGGATACCCTATCAATCTGAGTTTTCAAAAGTTTCCTGGGGTAACCTAAAAAATCAAAAGTAGTCCGTGTGTAGGGGTCAGCAAACGCACCGTTGCCCACGGTGCTCATGATCACCTGACAGCCAATCCAGATACTCACAAAGGATAAACAGACCACACCATTACAGGGTTTATTGAAGAATCCAAGCACATCCATAATAAAAGTGAGATGTTTCAGCAGTATAAACTGCCTTTATCAAGTATATCAAAACCATATAAAGTGCACATATACATACCTCTCCTTTTTTAAGTATTGGTTAATACACAGTGTGTTACGAGGTATTAGTTACTATGATACCACACACAAGAATCAATCCATAATATACTATATATATATGAATCTATCCATAATTATTGCAGACGAGGTGTGAGAAATGTGCCTGGCTATTTAATGTCTTGCATGATTATTAACCCATGCTATGAATAGGGTCATTGTGGCAGAAACGCGTAAGTGGTTTTTATTCCATGGCTAAACTGTTTCTTGTTTTTATATCAAGATGGATAAAGGGATGAAGTTTAATTACCATCAGTAGTGCAGGTCAACCTCTTTAGTATGCAGTGTCCATATGTACAAGCGATGGCAAGAGATAATGAGCAGTGTCTTTATAGACAAGACAATGTAAGTGGTAGTGTAGTGTCCATACAGTATTCATAGGAGAAGGGAAGTTACACATCACAGTGTCTATATATGTTGTGTATATATATATATATATATATATATATATACAGGGAGTGCAGAATTATTAGGCAAGTTGTATTTTTGAGGATTAATTTTATTATTGAACAACAACCATGTTCTCAATGAACCCAAAAAACTCATTAATATCAAAGCTGAATATTTTTGGAAGTAGTTTTTAGTTTGTTTTTATTTTTAGCTATTTTAGGGGGCTATCTGTGTGTGCAGGTGACTATTCCTGTGCATAATTATTAGGCAACTTAACAAAAAACAAATATATACCCATTTCAATTATTTATTTTTACCAGTGAAACCAATATAACATCTCAACATTCACAAATATACATTTCTGACATTCAAAAACAAAACAAAAACAAATCAGTGACCAATATAGCCACGTTTCTTTGCAAGGACACTCAAAAGCCTGCCATCCATGGATTCTGTCAGTGTTTTGATCTGTTCACCATCAACATTGCAGTGCAGCAGCAACCACAGCCTCCCAGACACTGTTCAGAGAGGTGTACTGTTTTCCCTCCTTGTAAATCTCACATTTGATGATGGACCACAGGTTCTCAATGGGGTTCAGATCAGGTGAACAAGGAGGCCATGTCATTAGATTTTCTTCTTTTATACCCTTTCTTGCCAGCCACGCTGTGGGAGTACTTGGACGCGTGTGATGGAGCATTGTCCTGCATGAAAATCATGTTTTTCTTGAAGGATGCAGACTTCTTCCTGTACCACTGCTTGAAGAAGGTGTCTTCCACAAACTGGCAGTAGGACTGGGAGTTGAGCTTGACTCCATCCTCAACCCGAAAAGGCCCCACAAGCTCATCTTTGATGATACCAGCCCAAACCAATACTCCACCTCCACCTTGCTGGCGTCTGAGTCGGACTGGAGCTCTCTGCCCTTACCAATCCAGCCACGGGCCCATCCATCTGGCCCATCAAGACTCACTCGCATTTCATCAGTCCATAAAACCTTAGAAAAATCAGTCTTGAGATATTTCTTGGCCCAGTCTTGACGTTTCAGTTTGTGTGTCTTGTTCAGTGGTGGTCGTCTTTCAGCCTTTCTTACCTTGGCCATGTCTCTGAGTATTGCACACCTTGTGCTTTGGGCACTCCAGTGATGTTGCAGCTCTGAAATACGGCCAAACTGGTGGCAAGTGGCATCTTGGCAGCTGCACGCTTGACTTTTCTCAGTTCATGGGCAGTTATTTTGCGCCTTGGTTTTTCCACACGCTTCTTGCGACCCTGTTGACTATTTTGAATGAAACGCTTGATTGTTCGATGATCACGCTTCAGAAGCTTTGCAATTTTAAGAGTGCTGCATCCCTCTGCAAGATATCTCACTATTTTTATTTTTCTGAGCCTGTCAAGTCCTTCTTTTGACCCATTTTGCCAAAGGAAAGGAAGATGCCTAATAATTTTGCACACCTGATATAGGGTGTTTATGTCATTAGACCACACCCCTTCTCATTACAGAGATGCACATCACCTAATATGCTTAATTGGTAGTAGGCTTTCGAGCCTATACAGCTTGGAGTAAGACAACATGCATAAAGAGGATGATGTGGTCAAAATACTCATTTGCCTAATAATTCTGCACTCCCTGTATATATATAAATCCTTTGCCAGCACCCTGCCTTAGCAAGCGAAAGATTCATGCTTACGTGCTCCTCTCCTTCCTGGTTCTCCGGTATGGTGTCTATCTTCAAGTCCCCGGATTGTTTTCCTGTCCCTGCGGCATCCTTATACTGGCTTCAGTGGTGACGTGTCGTCAAGCAGCATGTCAGCTCTGAAGTCATTCATGGGCTGCAGCAGAGAATATGATCATGCCCATGCAGTAGCAGAAAAAAAAAAACTGGGGCCGTAAGATGGACACATCAAAGCCATTGTGAAGGACTGGAGCATCGGGAAGCAGATAGGTATGAATCTTTTGCAAATTAAAGCAAGCTAACGGCATTGGCTTAAAAACCAAACAACGACTTATTTCTGGACAACCCCTTTAAGAAAAGATTTTAAACAGTAATTCCTTAAGAATTAAAAAAGGGGTAAAAATATAGTAAAAATATCAGCAAAAAATATTTAAAATAAAATGCATTTTATTGCCCATAAAATATTATATAAGCTAAAAACCTATACATATTTGGTATTCATAGGACCATATTAAATTGAACTTTGTTTTTTTTCTACAAAAATATTGAAATTGGACAGTTATTTATACAGGTCCTTCTCAAAAAATTAGCATATTGTGATAAAGTTCATTATTTTCTGTAATGTACTGATAAACATTAGACTTTCATATATTTTAGATTCATTACACACAACTGAAGTAGTTCAAGCCTTTTATTGTTTTAATATTGATGATTTTGGCATACAGCTCATGAAAACCCCAAATTCCTATCTCAAAAAATTAGCATATCATGAAAAGGTTCTCTAAACGAGCTATTAACCTAATCATCTGAATCAACTAATTAACTCTAAACACCTGCAAAAGATTCCTGAGGCTTTTAAAAACTCCCAACCTGGTTCATTACTCAAAACCGCAATCATGGGTAAGACTGCCGACCTGACTGCTGTCCAGAAGGCCATCATTGACACCCTCAAGAAAGAGGGTAAGACACAGAAAGAAATTTCTGAACGAATAGGCTGTTCCCAGATTGCTGTATCAAGGCACGTCTGTGGGAAGGAAAAAGTGTGGCAGAAAACGCTGTACAACAAGAAGAGGTGACCGGACCCTAAGGGAGATTGTGGAGAAGTACTAATTCCAGACCTTGGGGGACCTGTGGAAGCAGTGGACTGAGTCTGGAGTAGAAACATCCAGAGCCACCGTGTACAGGCGTGTGCAGGAAATGGGCTACAGGTGCCGCATTCCCCAGGTCAAGCCACTTTTGAACCAGAAACAGCAGCAGAAGCGCCTGACCTGGGCTACAGAGAAGCAGCACTGGACTGTTGCTCAGTGGTCCAAAGTACTTTTTTCAGGTGAAAGCAAATTTTGCATGTCATTCGGAAATCAAGGTGCCAGAGTCTGGAGGAAGACTGGGGAGAGGGAAATGCCAAAATGCCTGAAGTCTAGTGTCAAGTATCCACAGTCAGTGATGGTCTGGGGTGCCATGTCAGCTGCTGGTGTTGGTCCACTGTGTTTTATCAAGGGAGGGTCAATGCAGCTAGCTATCAGGAGATTTTGGAACACTTCATGCTTCCTTTTTTTTTTTTTTTTGAACAATAGATTTTTATAGAATTATTTAGACATATGGTAAATATATCAATTTCACAGAAACTTCACAGAAAAGAAGTAAATTAACAAGTACAAAACAGTCGTGAACACAAAGCATTTGTAATGCATGACTGTACGATATTTTAAGGGTTGCATAGATATTTATGAGTAAACATATTTATGAGTAAACATAAGCCGGGACGCTACAGCGGGAGTCCTGAAGCCACATCTCCCATTTCCCATAGAACGAGGGTTTGGAATTATTAGAGGAGGCCCAAAGACCCTCAAAAGACAATTAATGTCAAGGTCTCTACAGATCCTTTTGATATTGGGGACAGACTTATTCTTAAAAGACAAAGCAACTTTAGAGCGAACAACAATAATAATGTGCATTAGTACCGTCCTAAAGGTAGAAGGGTAATCCATAATGCCTATAGATAAGAGGGCCAATTTAGGAGAAGGTAATATGGTAGCTGAGCAGAGAGATGACATCAAAGCAAAGGCCTTGGACCACAGATCGAGAACCGGAGGACACTCCCGCCACATGTGCAGAAAGGAGCCACTGGGATGTCCGCATCTCCAGCAACATGGGGATAGATCGGGAATATTTTACTAAGGGAAAGTGGGGTAAAGTACCATCTATATAAAAATTTTCTGGCACTTTCCACATGGCTAGCGCATTTAGAAAATTTTTGGGTAGTATAATATGCCTCTTTCCATTCTGTATCGGAAATAGATATACCCAGATCACTGCTCCAAAGCTTTTTAGTTTGTGATAAGGGGTCATTCAAGGAGTCTTTCAAGAGTTGGTACCCTTTAGTTATGCCCTTATTCGGACCCAACGGGTAGCAAACCCAGTCATAAAGAGACAAATTGTTAGGAGTATAATCAAGAAAATTTAAGGAGTGAATCAGATGTCTAATTTGCAAAAATTTGACAAACTCCTTATTAGAGATTCTAAAAGTATCATGAACATAAGAGAAATCGACGAATTTGTCATTATGCCATAGCTGGGAGAGAGACTGTAAGCCAGCCGTCATCCATGTTTGAATATTGAGACTGGGGATAGCCACTTCACAGACTTGAATAGAGGCATTTTTAATATTTGAGGGAAGCTTTTGTCTTGTCTAGACAGGGAATACCAAACCCTATATGTAGCTTGCAAGGTTGCAGAGTTTGTAGAGGGTATAACACCAAAGGAAGCTATGGAAATTAAGACATTTTGGATGCTGGAAGGGAGTAACAGAGATAATTCCAAGGGAACCCATTTTTTGGATGAGTCACCTGACATTAAGTACCTGAGTTGGTCTAGGATTGATGCTCGATAGTAGTGCCTCATGCACGGGACATTGAGACCGCCTGCAGCGGACGACATGTAAAGAATGTCTGCCTTTACCCTAGGTCTTTTATTCCTCCAAATGCATGAGTTAATAAGGGATTGTAGTCTCCCTAGGAAGTATGAGGGGACCATTATAGGGACATTGCGAAAGACATATAATATTTTAGGCAAAATGACCATTTTAATTGCAGCAATTCTACCTAGCCATGAAAGCGTATCAAGCCGGAGGTTTTGTAGTGAATTTTTAATTTTGTCTAGAAGAGGGACATAGTTAGCTCGAAAAAGATCTTTAGAAGAAGAAGTTAATTGGATCCCTAGGTATGTTAAGGAATCAGGTGACCAAGTAAAATTAAAGTTTCTGGAAATAGCGTTTTTGGTTTTGGGGGAAAGTCCAATATTTAGCATTTGGGATTTAGTAGAGTTTACTTTGTAGTACGAGGCTTCACTAAATCTGGTAATGATTTCGTTTATTGCTGGGAGAGAGTCGATAGGGTTAGAAGTGACGAGAAGAACGTCATCAGCAAAAAGCCCTATACAATGGTCTTGAGAACCAATTTTTAAGCCCTGGATCAATGAGGAGGACCTAATGTGCTCAGCAAAGGGTTCCATTACCAGAGCAAAAATAAGTGGGGACATTGGGCAGCTCCTGACGTGTACCATTGCTAATTGCAAATGGATTAGATAGGAAGCTAGAGGAATACACTGACGCGCTCGGATTGGAGTATAATGCCATTGTAGCTGATAAATAAAAGCCTTTAAACCCAAATTTTTGCAAAGCCATATGTATAAATTGCCAGTAAACCCTATCGAACGCCTTCTCCGCATCAAGGGATAAAAGCAGAGAAGGCGTCCGAGAGGCCCGAGCCCAATCAATCAGACCAACAAATCTTCTAGTGCCATCCGAGGACTGGCGATTAGGGACAAATCCTATTTGATCATTAGCAATTAAATGGGGTAAAATGTCAGATAATCTGCCCGCTAGAATCTTTGCATAGATCTTCACGTCTGAGTTAAGTAAAGATATAGGCCTGAAATTAGCTGGCGAGTCGGTCGGTTTACCTGGTTTAGGCAAGGTGATAATTAGTGCGTGCAACATGTCTTTGGGAATAGTTCCTTGGGTGGCAAAGACATTGAAAATCCTCACAAGGTAAGGGGAGAGAATAGGGGATAATAATCTGAAATATTCATTTGTGAGACCGTCGGGGCCGGGGGATTTATTAGGTTTGAGAGATCTTATGGCTTCAAGCACCTCTTGCAGAGATATGTTCTTGTTTTTGCTTGGGGGATAGGGAAGGGAGAGAAATATCCTTCAGAAATTTCTCGACAGTGTCAGCGGATGGCTGAAAGGTGTCTAGAGAATTGTGTAGATTATAGAGATCTGAATAGTAATGGGCAAATTCTTCCGCAATGTCTTTAGGATTTATGATTTTGTGACCTAATTTATTGTATATATATGGAATTCTAATTTTACTCTCTCTTTTTTTAATCCTGTTGGCAAGAAGTTTTGAGGCTTTATTGCCATGCCAATAATGGTTTGCTCTGGTTTTACGAAGATGGAACTCATATTTATCATGAAGATGGAGGTATAGGGAATGCCTGGCTTGTCTTAATTTGGCTTCAATTTTAGGATCCAGGAGTGATTTATATTGATTTTCCAAGGACTGAACTTCAGATAGAAGGGAGTCTAGGACTTTTGTCTTAGCTTTTTAAGAATGGCAGCGTGTTTCAGGAAGACATCTCTAATGAAGGCCTTATGTGCACACCAGAGGATGGGGTCAGAGACTGAGGAGTTATCATTAAAATGGAAATATTCATTTAAAGATTTCTCAATGTCCGCCCGAACAGAGGAATTTTGTAGGAGAGAGTTATTTAATCTCCATGGAGATGTAGAGCCCTGATTATAACTATCAGCCAAATGTAAGGATAAGAAAGCGTGGTCTGACCAAGTTATGTTGCTAATGGAGACTTCACTAATCTTTTGCAATAACCATTTGTCAGTGACAAAAAGGTCTATGCGTGAATAAGATTTATGAATGTGGGAGTAAAAGAATAATCTCTCATTAGCATGTAAGGTGCGCCAAGTGTCATAAAGACCTTCCTGATATAAGTAATCTTGAAGGGCTGAGTTTTTTTGGCTGAGGGGGGCAGGGGTTTTATCTATAGTTAGGTTCGGACACATATTAAAGTCACCGCAGATTAAGAGGGCACCTTGTTTAACATCCTGAGCTTTCCCAATGGTGCGTTTAATAAACCTAAGCTGATCGTTATTTGGGGTATATAGGTTGACCAAAGTAAATTTTGAGTTATTGATCTCGCATACTATAATAAGGTATCTACCTTTGTCATCTACGACAGTGTTTGTACACTGAAAAGATACTGAGTTTTTAAATCCAATGATAACCCCCGCCTTTTTTTGTCCGCTGGAGCAAAGAAAAGGTGTGGGAAGGAGGGATGGTGTAATCTGTGCGTATCTTCTGCATTCAAATGGGACTCCTGAATACAAAAAATATCGCATTTTTGTTTCTTAATTTCGGACCAAAAGGTGGACCGTTTAAACGGACTGTTAAGCCCTCTAACATTAGCAGAGAAAATTTTTAGTCCCATATTTAATAATACAGATAGAGCTCAAACCACCGCCCTTCCACATCAGGAAAATCACCCCATTAATAACAAATGCCATTACGATTTTACCACATTTTGCAGATGCAAAGGAAGGGATCATCAAGACAGTCAAGCGTCCAGGAGAACTGATTAGTGTGAGTTACTTATAAGGCATACCCGGCAGCATCTCAAAAACAAAAAGAAACAAAAAAACAAAAACCAAACTTCAAGAAACATAGCATATATTGCAGTCTGCCCTAGTTCAGTGTAACTAGGGGTATAGGAGAGTTGTAAGCGATATGACCGCTAGAGGGGGGGTGAATAAAACAGTAGGGATCTAGGCAAGGAATACACTAGAACAACAGTAGGTAATCAACCATGGATCCGTGGAGCCCCACGAAATTGTATTGGATTAGAAATAAAGGAATGGTACAGCAAACAGTCATCCAACTTTGAACCACTCCTGAGCAAGGGGTGAATGCTTCTTCTTGGGAGGCGAAGAGCTTGGAGAAGGCGGTTTAGGGAGTCCTGCACTGCCCTCTTGTGGTAAGGAAATGTTCCATTTTGAGCACGCATCAGCCAGGTCTTGAGGGGTATTCATCACATGCGTTGTATTTTGAAAACGCACTACCAGCTTAACTGGGTAACCCCACTTGTATGGTATATGATTATCACTGAGAATCTTTGTATAAGCTTGAAATTCCCTTCTTTTAGAGAGTAGCAGCAGACAGGTCTGTTAAAAGCAATACTTTCTTAAATCTTTCAGGAAGCGTATCAGTTCCTTTCTGAGAAGCTCTCATGAGTGCTTCCTTTATGTGAAAAAAATGAATTCTAGCTAGTACGTCTCTTGAAACCGAGGAAGGCAGAGATTTTGGTTTGGGCACCCTATGCGCCCTGTCAATAATTAAATCCGCACCCGTAGCCTCTGGGAGATACGCTGAAAGCAGATCTATAAGGAAATCATGAAGTTGAGAATCATCCACAGACTCTGGAACATTTCTAAAGCGAACGTTATTTCTTCTAGAACGGTCCTCTAAGTCCGTAATTTTTAACTTAATGGCAGCTAGCTCATCTTCCAACTAGATTGTGGCTATCTACTAGTGAATTGTGAGCAGAAACAAATTCTTCAATTTTTTCTTCCAAATGGGCAGTCCTTTCCCCTATGGAGACTATATCCGCATGTATGATGGTTATTGTTTCTTTGAAATCATTATGGATAGATCTTTTAAGATCAAGGAGCATGTCCTGGGGACCTCGGGCTGCCCTCTTCTGATAAGCGCTGAGGCTGTGGGCTGCGCTCCTGAGGAAGAAGCCCGCGCTGCTGCTGCTTCTCTGCCATGTGTGCCGGCGCCATCTTGCCTCGATCCTGGAGCAGGAGGGAAGAAGGACGTCATCTTCTGAGGTGCCGCTCCCTTCTTTTTACCCCTCGTCATCATCGGGGTGTACTGTAAAGGTTCAGGGAGGAGTGGGAGAAAATTGGGGCAGCTGGGATCAGTATAGCTGCTGTGCTTTGTGCCGCTTGGTGGGAATCCTGCAGAGCTCACTCACAGAGCGTCTTTCCTGCCCGGCATCCGGCCACGCCCCCTTTATGCTTCATGCTTCCATCTGCTAAAAAGCTTTATGGAGATGAAGATTTCATTTTTCAGCACGACCTGGCACCTGCTCACAGTGCCAAAACGACTGGTAAATGGTTTACTGACCATGGTATTACTGTGCTCAATTGGCCTGCCAACTCTCCGGACCTGAACCCCAAAGAGAATCTGTGGGATATTGGGAAGAGAAAGTTGAGAGACACAAGACCCAACACTCTGGATGAGCTTAAGGCCGCTATCGAAGCATCCTAGGCCTCCATAACACCTCAGCAGTGCCACAGGCTGATTGCCTCCATGCCACGCCGCATTTAAGCAGTCATTTCTGCAAAAGGATTCCCGACCAAGTATTGAGTGCATAACTGAACATAATTATTTGAAGGTTGACTTATTTTGTATTAAAACTTTTTCTTTTATCGGATGAAATATGCTAATTTTTTGAGATAGGAATTTTGGGTTTTCATGAGCTGTATGCCAAAATCATCAATATTAAAACAATAAAAGGCTTGACCTACTTCAGTTGTGTGTAATGAATCTAAAATATATGAAAGTCTAATGTTTATCAGTACATTACAGAAAATAATGAACGTTATCACAATATGCTAATTTTTTGAGAAGGACCTGTATGTACACCTCCAAACAGTGCAGAAAGGAATACAATTTCACCCTAAAACAAGGCCTCATAAAGCAACATTACTGATAAAATAAAAAAGTTAAACCTGTTGAAATGCGGAGGTAAAGACGTGAAAGATTAGCCAGGCATCAACGCCCAAATAGGCCTGCTCATTAAGGGGCTTAATAATGTTTTAATGGCAGTTTTCATCTGTGAGTTTCTCAGACTATATATCAGTGGGTTTAGCATTGGTATCAGCACACTGTATAGAAGTGATAATATCTTGGCTCCTTTGTGAGTGTAGCTAGACTTCGTCCTTAAGTAGGTAATGATCGCTGTTCCATAAAATAACATTACCGAGGTCAGATGGGAGCCACAAGTTGAGTATGCTTTATGTTGTTCAGCTGAAGAACTTAAATTGAGAACTGCAGCTAGAATTTTAATGTAGGAAACTAAGATGAGGACAAAAGGTGTAAAAATAACCAAAAAGCCATATAATAAAATGGTAATTTCATTTGTATACGTATCTGCACAAATAAGGTTAACCACTGGAAGTAAATCGCAAAAAAAATGATCAATTTTATTAAGACCACAAAATGGTAAACTGAAGACAAATGTTATCTGTCCTATAGAAAGAAGTATTGCAGAAAGAAAAGTTCCTATGACAAACCTTAGACACAATGTTCTAGTCATTATACTGGTGTAGAGAAGCGGTGAGCAGATAGCAACATATCGATCATATGCCATGATAGCAAGCGTGAAGCACTCTGTAGTACCAAGGAAACAGAAGAAGTACAGCTGAGTCGCGCATTCAATGAAGGAAATACATTTATCATGATCGAGTAAGTCTTTCAGCATACGGGGAACAGTAACTGAAATGTAGAATATCTCTGTCAGTGACAGATTTCTGAGGAAGAAATACATGGGAGAGCATAGTTTGCTTTCAACTGTCACTATTATAATTATGAGTATGTTTCCTACCACAGTGAACATATATATTAGTAAGAAGATCCCAAAAGTACTTGCTGGACAACATCTATACTGAAAGCCCCATGAGAAGAAAGGCTCTTATTCTTGTTTCATTATTCCCTTGGCATTCATTCATCATTACTAAGCCTATGGATGAAAGCATTTGGTCAGAACCCACAACAACATAAGATTGTAACACTCTTGGTGGCATATCCAGTGAATCTATCCAGCAATTTTACAAGGTTATGAAACTAAAGCCTAAAGGGATTTTTTCACTTTAGGCGAATAGCATTATCATGTAGAGAAGGTCAATACAAGGCGCTTACTAATGTATTGTGATTGTCCGTATTGCTTTCTTTGCTGGCTTCATTCATATTTCCATCACATGGCAATATGTGGCATATATACCCATACTTACCACCATTTACCCAAACCATTAATAATTAACATTAATTAAATAAATAAATACACCAACTAGAGAGTGGAGGTAAAAATTGGCCATGGCCTGTTTATTAAAACCAACATATCAACTTAAACTTTAATATACCAACTCTGAGCCTAGTCATAAGCTCCGACTCAATCAAACCATAACCGTACATCAGAGTCCATCCCATTACGGAATGACTATCTAAACCACCCTCATTAGAACCATGGCCAACATTAAACAATTAAGGGCGGGCTGGGAGGGGGCAGAAAGGATCCGGCTCTACAGGTAGGTGCAGATGAAAGGCAACCCGGCCCGCGGCGCACAGACACTTATAGCCCATTTACCAGCCCCTTCAACCAATCAGAACATTGTCACCAGGGTCCGGGTAACCTGGTGTCAAGGTCTTAGCTTGTCCTCATGGTGGCTGCCATTTTGGACATGTGCAGACTGCAGTCTCTTATAACCTCTGAGTGCATCATCACTCGCCTGCTGCCTGGGCGTCGCACAGTGATGATGTGTCAACACCTGACTATATCAGTCTGCTCAGGCTTCAGGTTCATTGCCCTTGCGTTTGTGCTCCAAAGTGTATCTCTGACAGTCTGAGCTCCTTGTGTGTTCCTGTGTATGTTCGGCCTGGCTGACGTTTCCTCTGGCTCTTGACCCTGCATCGGCAGACGACCCGCTTTGGACCTAACCCCTGGCTTGAACGACTACCCACTTTGGACCTGATTCCGGCTTGGACAACTACCCGATCTAAACCTGACCCCGGCTTGGACGACTACCCGCTTTGGATCTGCTTCCGGGTTGGACGACTACCTACCTGCAATGGACTTTACTGGCTTCTTCCTAATCTTGCTGTCCCTGATTCATGTTTATTTACATTCCTTTAAATAAACAACTTTATTTTACCTGCGTTTGCATGTGGTCTGGTTTCCTAGCTCCCGTGACACCTGGGTCACAATAGGTCAATTAAACTGACCAATTAAAAAGGGATCACTAGGCAGAATCAAATTTCTGCCCAGTGATCCTGACAGAAGCGGGAAAACTTTTCCCTCAAAAATAGCCTGTCATCCCTGGGCAGAAAACCTTTCTAGCCCAGTGATGGTCACCTAAGGCCTCTTTCACACGGGCGTCATGTTTGATGCCCGGATAAGATGCGTGGTGCGTTGCTAGGGGAATATGCGCGATTTTTCAGCGCGGGTGCAAAACGTTTGTAATGCGTTTTGATCGTGCGTGTGAAAAATTGCCATGTTTGGTACCCAGACCGAAGCCGGACTTCATCACTGAAGTCCGGTTTGAGTAGAATATTCTGGAGAATTTATTATTTTCCCTTATAACATGGTTATAAGGGAAAATAATAGCATTCTTAATAAAGAATGCTTAGTAAAATGAAGATGAAGGGTTAAAAATAATAAACATTAACTTACTTAGCCACTTGATCGGCGTAGTTGCAATCTGTCTTCTCTTTTCCAGCATCAGCTAACAACTAAAGGACCTGTGATGACGTCACATCACATGGTCCAATCACATGGTCCATCACCATGGTAAGATGGACCATGTGATTGGACCATGTGATGTGACGTCATCAGGTCCTAGTTCTTAGCTGAAGCTTGAAGAGAGAAGACGAGATCGCAACTACAGCGATCAAGTGGCTAAGATAAGTTAATACTTATATTTTAACCCCTTCATCTTCATTTTACTAAGCATTCTTTATTAAGAATGCTATTATTTCCCTTATAACCATGTTATAGGAAAATAATAAAGATCTGGTCCCGTTGCTAAGCAACCATGCGGAAAATCACACTGCATCCGCACTTGCTTGCGGATGCTTGCGATTTCCCCCGCAGCTCATTCACTTCTATGGGGTCTGCGTTGCGTGAAAAACAAACAATATAGAGCATGCTGCGATTTTCACGCAACGCCAGAAGTGATGCGTGAAAATCACCGCTCATGTGCACAGCCCCATAGAAATGAATGGGTCCGATTCAGTGCGGGTGCAATGCGTCCTCCTCACGCATTGCACCCGCTGAAAACTTCGCCCGTGTGAAAGGGGCCTAAAGTTCAGCAGGCAATGCAAGTATTGCCTTGTGTCACCCTCCTTAATGTCCGGGGTCCCTGCATTAAAGGCTAGCACTTTTTCTATAGTGTGCAAGCATGGCCACCACTGCTGAATTGCAGGGTGGCCGAAACCATGAAAACGAGCAGCGTATAATGTGATGGAAAGCAATATGGATAATAACAATACATTAGTAAGTGGCTTGAATTAACTTTTTCTACATGATAAATGCCACTTGCTGAAGTGAGACAACCTCTTTAAGGCCCCATTCACACGTCCGCAATTCTGTTCCGCATTTTGCGGAACGGAGTTGCGGTCCTATTCATTCCTATGGGGACACTCTATGTCCCACCCGAATCCGGAATTGCGGATCCGCACTTCCGGGTACGCACTCCCGTTCCACAAAAAAATAGAACATTTCCTATTCTTGTCCGCAATTGCAGACAAGAAAAGGCATTTTCTATGAGAGTGCCGGCACTGTGCGGTCCGCAAAATGCGGAACGCACATTGCCGGTGTCCGTGTTTTGCAGATTTGCAAAACACACATGAGACGTGTGAATGGAGCCTAATTGCTGTAAAATGAAATGGTGTCAAATTTTGTGATATGCTTCCAAATGTCACAATTTTCAAGACATTTTCTTGCTCTCAGTGGATGAAAGCATTCTTGCTTACACCAGGGGCCAAAACAAATGCAGACCTAGCCCTGCTCCCAGCTGTTTCCAGTCTAAAACATGTTCTGTGAGCTGTAGTCAGCATGGTCTCCAGACTGAGACATTCAAAAACTAGACATGAAACAAACAGTAGAAAACTATCAGAGATGTTTGCATCTGATATGTTTGGCTCAAAGGGATTGCCTAGACCAAAACTATATCTACTTCAGATAACAAATATGTTTTCATTCACTGACAGCAAACAGAAGGGTTCGAAATGATGAGGAATTGAAAACAAAATATATCAAAAAGTTATAGAACTTGACATTAAACAGTGTTAAAAAGGCATTCCTAAAAAAATTTTATGAGTTAGGGTACTTTCACACTAGCGTTAAACTTTTCTGACATTGAGTTCCGTCCTCAGGTCTCAATTCCGGGAAAAAACACTTCAGTTATATCCTAATGCATTCTGAACGGAGAAAAATCCATTCAGTATGCATCAGGATCAGGATGTCTTCAGTTCAGTCACTGAACGTCGTTTTGGCCAGAGATAATACCGCAGCATGCTGCGATATTATCTCCGTCCAAAATTCCAGAATTTGCAATGCATTAGTGCCGTATCTGGCATTAAAAATACTGCAATGACAGACCTGGAATTCCGGTCTTCGCATGCGCAGACCTTTAAAAATGTGAAAAGAATAAATACCGGATCCGTTTTGCCGGATGACACTGGAAAAATGGATCCAGTATTGCAATGCATTTTCTGACTGATCAGGCATTTATAAGACCTGATCAGTCTGAAAATTGCCTGGTCAGTCAGAAAAATGACATGCGTTTGCATACATTTTGCCTACAGTTTGTCTGCTGCCGCTTACCTACGAGGCGGCCAGGTCAGGAGCTGCTGCGCTTGCATGCTTATTCGTACTGCCCCAGTCCGGCCACCAGAGAGGTGGCACTTTTCCTATAGTGTACAAGCACGGCCACTGCTGATGGATTGCAGGGTGGTCATAACCATGGAAACGAGCAGTGCATAATGTGATGGAAAAATGAATCTAGACAGCAAAAGAGGCAATATGGACAATCACAGAACATGAGTAGGTGTTTTCTGTTAACTTTCTCTACATAATAAATACCATTTGCTGATGTGAGACAACCACTTTAAGCTTTACATCATTTAAGAAATTGTTTGTGTTTAACTAATAATCTGAAATATATTCACAGTATTTTTTCTAAACTGATATTAACAAGATTTACAACTTATAGTATTCACAGTAATTATTTTTTTCTACTGCCCAACCAATGGCAGCAAGCATGCAGAGGACCTATATATATCCTGTAGATTTGTTGCAGACATTTGATGACACCATGATACATCTGAATGGGTTTGCAGAAATTCATTATTCTGTGATTGCAGATTTATTGGCAATGTATCCATGTGCAGATTTTACTTGCATTATGGCCTAGATGCTTCATATACATATGAATTCATGCATTAACAATCTGGTCTCTCTCATACTAACAAAATAGATAAGAGTTATAGGAAACTGGAACCAATACATGAAAATAACTTATTTTTCATTTCTGGTTCCCCCTATAATCAAGTAAAATTATATCAAATATTACAATGCATAAAATGTATAAATATGATTAAATTGGTTTTCTGAGACATAAATACTGAGGCTGAGTGCAATACCAAGCACAGTCACTATACAATGTACGATGCTGTGCTTGGTAAGCACGGACAAAGAGGTGCTCACAGGAGCGGCGGTGCTTTCTCAAACAGCTGATCGTCGTGGGTTCCAGCTGTCGGACCCTCACCGTTTAGGTACTGATGACCTATCCTGAGGATAGGTCATCAGTATTAAATCTCAGAAAACCCTTTTAAAACATATAAATTCTATCAATATTATGAACATTTTAATATACACATGAAGCAGTATAAAAATTAAAAAGCCATTCCTTCATCTCAAAGGGATAGGTTATATTGGCTAATGATTATAATGACAAGTAGACATTCAATATTACATATGTTAAATTATTTGAGCTATTTATATTAGAGCTTTATTTCTAGTTTTAATTTTTTTTTATTTTAGGCAGGAATAGCAAGTGATTTCAAACAAAAAATATGTTTCAGAGATACAGACAGATATATAGGCTAACAGGAAAACAGACAGATTAGATAGATAGATAGATAGATAGATAGATAGATAGATAGATAGATAGATAATAAAGGAGAACTTACTGTAGGAAATGTTTTTTTGAATGAGTAAAGATCACAGTGAAACAGTTATATTTGTATTCCTCTGGAAGTCATAGGGGAATTCAAGTAAGCTGAAAGCACTTTACAGTAACTAGTAAAGTTTTCACATAAGGAAAACTTTTTTCTTGGTAAAGGTTTTGAAAATCTATTTTAATTAGAATATATTTCTTTGGAACACGGCACAAACATTGATGGCATATCATTCATCATAGTCAATGGCCCTTCATGCAGTCTGTATTTTGCATAAAGAAAATATATTTTTAAAAGCCAAACTGTGTACATTATAATACAACAAATTAGCTCATTAACCCCTTAAGGACCCGCGCCGTACATGTACCGCGCAGCTGGATGTGACTTAAGGACCCTGCGCCGTACATGTAAGGCACAAGGTCCGCCGGGTTCTGGGGGAAGATCGCGGTGGAACCAGGGCACAATGGCTGCTCTTACCGGCAGGCATCCATGCTGGGTAAGGGCAGCATCATGCATTTCTGCCCCTCAGCAGCTTCAAGCGCTGCGATTGGCCAGTGAATGAAGACCGGCACGAAGCAGTATGGAGCTGCAGGGGGCCGGGGGGTCATGTGGAGGTGACCGGTGCAAAAATAGTCAGTACCTGTCTCCTCCGAGGTCAGGCAGTGTTTGGCGTCCGGTAATTTTCTGGGGTGAAATTCAATTGGCGTCCGGCAAAGGATAGATAATTTTCTGGGGTGAAATTCAATTGCCAAAATAGCCATTCCCTAAATCTGGTGTCCCAGCAGTGGCTGGCCAAGTTTAATAGTGTCCGGCAAAGGATAGATAATTTTCTGGGGTGAAATTCAATTGCCAAAATAGCAATACCGTAAATCTGGTGTCCCAGCAGTGGCTGGCCAAGTTTAATAGTGTCCGGCAATGGATAGATTTTGTTCTGGCGTGAAATTCAATTGCCAAAATAGCAATCCCCTAAATCTGGTGTTCCATCTGTGGATGGCCAATTTAATAGTGTCCGGCAAAGGATAGATTATTTTCTGGGGTGAAATTCAGTTGCAAAAATAGAAATACCAGTAAATCTGGTGTCCCAGCTGTGACTGGACAAGTTTAATAGTGTCTGGCAAAGGATATATTTTGTTCTGGGGTGAAATTCAGTTGCAAAAATAGAAATACCGTAAGTCAGTGGTTTCAGCTGTGGCTGGCCAAGTTTAATAGTGTCCGGCAAAGGATATTTTTTTCTGGGGTGAAATTCAATTTCCAAAATAGCAATACCATAAATCAGTGGTTTTAGCTGTGGCTGGCCAAGTTTAATAGTGTCCGGCAAAGGGTAGATTTTGTTCTGGGGTGAAATTATATTGCCAAAATAGCAATCCACTAAATCGTGTGTCCCAGCAGTGGCTGGCCAAGTTTAATAGTGTCCGGCAATGGATAGATTTTGTGAAATTCAATTGCCAAAATAGCAATACCGTTAATCAGTGGTTCTAGTTGTGGCTGGCCTGAAATCCCGTGCAGGTGCAGTGCGATTGCCTGGGTGATATGGAAACTGAGGGCAACTGCGCTGGATTTCAGGCTGCCGGTGAGAGGCGGATCGGGGATATTTGCGGCAGAGAGAGGAGCTGGCCGGGGAGGGGGGGACGGAGCACTTAGCCTCGCCTCTGAGAGGCGATTTTACATCTTCTTCTTTTTAAAATTTAGGCTGGCCCATCGCATCAGGGGGGCGTTCCTGGGCACCTTGGTAAAGGAATAACGCCCTCTGGGCTCCTTACAGCTTAATTTGCATATCGGACGGCCCTCCAGTCTATCATATACTGGAGTGCGTCCTCTATTGGTAGTCCTTATCTTTGGGGCACCCCCTATTTTCTTTGACCCTGACTATTCACCTGTAGGCCACTTTGTTATCATCCTGGTGACCTTGACCTTAATGTTAATTCAAAGGTGGTATTTAGGTACCCCCTGGTATACTATATATTATCTGTATGTTTATATGCTGCCTGTGCCTGTCATATCTTTTTCTGTTTCTCCTGTGTACATTAGTCCCCTGATGATTCTACCTGATGAAACATGCATGTAGGGTCTAGCTACACTAGGGTGCTACAGGGTCCTTAACCGTTGAGGGAAAGGTTCCGGACGGGGTCATTCTTTTCAGGGCGGTTGCCCTGTGGTTAGGACTGTAGGGGACAGAGTAGCCCTTCTACCATAGGGACGTCTAGGGTCTTGTTTCAATATCCTGTACCCCTGTCTCCTTTCTCTGTTCCCCTCCATTTACCCCGTCTGGCCCTGCCTATACACCCCTTGCAATATCCTGCTTACATCTATAAGGTAGGACCAACGGTTGTTATATCGTATTTCTATGGTGCCGCCGTGCACCCTTTTGATCTTCAAGAGGCATTGTTGTTATTGTCCTTTATTATTGGCAGCTACCGTTGCCATTGGTTTTTGTATTTCATCAATGGGATTGTGCATATTTTTTAAGCTTTTGAGCAAAGTTATGTTTTAATTATCTTACCACGTTCTTTTGACTATGCTTTAAACCCTCGTGGTCAATTAAGCCTCCAGAAGCACATTCTGGCTATTGCGTTTTTCACTGTTCGCTCAACTCTACCTTGAAGCCTTCTTAACAAGAATTGAACCTCTTTCCTTGAAGTTCTTGATGATCCTATAAATTGTTGATTGAGGTGCAATCTTAGTAGCCACAATATCCTTGCCTGTGAAGCCATTTTTATGCAACGCAATGATGGCTGCACGCATTTCTTTGCAGGTCACCATGGTTAACAATGGAAGAACAATGATTTCAAGCATCACCCTCCTTTTAACATGTCAAGTCTGCCATTTTAACCCAATCAGCCTGACATAATGATCTCCAGCCTTGTGCTCGTCAACATTCTCACCTGAGTTAACAAGATGATTACTGAAATGATCTCAGCAGGTCCTTTAATGACAGCAATGAAATGCAGTGGAAAGTTTTTCTTGGGATTAAGTTAATTTTCATGGCAAAGAAAGACTATGCAATTCATCTGATCACTCTTCATAACATTCTGGAGTATATGCAAATTGTCCTATGCAATTGGTAGGTTTGATGTATAGCTGAGTGTGTAGGGCCCCATCAGAGAGGGCCACTTTCATGTCAAGAAATTGTAGCTCAGTAGTGGAATGTACTAAGGTAAATTGTACCGATCCATTTATGCTATTCAAAAACCCATGGAACTCAATCAATTGATCCTGTCTACCCGTCCAGATGAGGAAGACGTCATCTATATACCTCCACCACACCAGAACATGTCTGAAGTGGCTAGACAGATAGACGACGTCTTCTTCAAACACACGCATACTGGATCAATACCCTTATGATGTTCAATGGATGTGTGCAACGAAATTACATCGAAAGATGCTAGAATCACATTATCTGCCCTTGACACATCAATTGCATTCAATTTTACCAGAATGTCAGTTGTATCACGAATATAGGAGCTACCACCGGTGGCAAAACCTCGTAGTATCGTATCCCAAAAATGTCAGGACTGACTAAATATAGAATCAGAAACAGAAACTATAGGTCGCCCAGGCGGGTTGACCAATGTCTTGTGTATCTTGGGTAAAACATATAGTACAAGGGTTACTGGATAAGTTACAATAAGATAATCCATAAGCTCATCATCAATAACCCCTGAAGAATGAGCTTCCAAAAGACATTGCTTAATCATAGCACCAATGGAAAACTTTGGATCACCATTTAAAACACCATAGACCTCAGTGTCCCTGAGTTGACGTAATACCTCTGCTACATATTTCTTGGTATCCATGACTACCATGGCACCACACTTGTCCGCAGGCTTAAAGACAAGGGTAGCATCGTGCCTCAATTTTCTTAATGCAAATGCCTTCTCTGTGGTGAGATTGGGATGCCTGAAGGCGGTGTAATCACAACCAGCTTTCTGCATGTCAATATTAGGTTGTACACCCTTAATAAATGCATTAATAGCGGGTTCTTCAGTTTCAGGAGTAAAATTACTTTTGGGTTGGGTTGGTGACTTGCCCTGTACCCCATGGTTCCCGTCGCTTCCTTTTTCCTTTGAGTTAGGTTGTTCTTAGGACAAATATATTAATAATACATATGTAATTTATTATCACTAATATTACTTAAATTTCTCATACACAGATCTATTGGATGTCTTGATGGAGATACAATTGGAGGACGATCGACATGACACACTGCCAGCATCATTTCTCCCCCTCTGCTTGAAGATATTTACGTTACCCCCACTATTTTTTTTCTTATATACTTAATTTAAATTGGTCCGTGGTGCAATTACGTTGCAATTACGTTATGTCCAGTCTCCTGAGTATGTGGTGTGTTTCTATGTGATGAGGAGATCCCTCGGGTTAATTTGGGGTGGGGTTGCCATTAACGCGGTTCCCCATCCCAGGTTTCTCTATGTTTGGCTGGGCTGTGGGTGCTTAATGGAGCCCTCTGTTCCGCTACATAGCTCCAATAAGTAACGATTTGATATGCTTGCTAATGTTGCTTGCTGTATTTCGCATTGATGAATGGTTGCTGACTTTATGTCATGGCGCATGCGCTATGACTGCTGTCGGCATTACCACTACTATTGTGAATACATGGGAGAGCTGGAGGCTGCGCAAGTTCTTTATCAGTGATGCGATTTTCTATGATGGCAATACTATGCGCAGTAATAGGCGCATGCGCTGTTACGATGAGGGTACGCTATGTCCGGCATTGAGCATAAGATGGGACCGTTCTTTTGCTGGTTATTGTGTCTGTGCCCACGCCCTCTACTATGTGTTTCCATCCATCACATCCATCAGCTGCACACATACACTTTGTTTTTTAATCATTATATGCACTATATATTAATGCATATATCAATTGTGTGTATTTATTATGATCAGTGTTGGTCATCATGCACTTTATAAGCATCTTTGCACAGTTTTCACGTATAATCATGTACATTTTGAACACTTTATACTGATTTTAGTATGGTTGTGTACATTGATTCTACAATTTATTACAGCAAGAGTTAATGTTTTCCTTGAGATGTGTGATCACATGACACTGTGATGTAATTTCCTTTGGCTATATAATGTTTTGAATGTCCTGTTCACAATGCTTGACAAAGGCTTCATGTTGGAGCCAAAACGTTACGGTCACCAATGGGTGATTAAACCATCATTTTCCACATTATCCTGGAGTGCTGCTTTATTTTTTGGACTGGATTTTTGGGTAAGCTTGCCCTTTTGAGCCTGCACCCGCAGTATTGTTAATAGGTTGGTGCTGTCTTATTTTTTCTATTGTGTATATGTATATATATATATATATATATATATATATATATACGTATATATAGAAATCTATTTTAGTTAGGTAGTGTTAGTGTCGATTTTCGCATGCATATAATATATGTGTGCGTGCGTCCTCCATCTGCTGAGCGCTGATCACAAACATCCATTTTTATGATCGGCCTGCAAACAAATGTGGATAGGGAAATTACTTAAAAAAATAAAAAAATAAAAAATAATAATCTTGAACTAGGAGGAGGAGGTCCATATGGAGTAGGAGGTTGAGGAGGCGGTGGACGTGGCAGTGTAGGTGGAAGCAGCGGTGGAGGAGGTAGCCAACACTTTTTTTTATATTTAATTTGGGTAGACCACAAAACATTGTGGAATATATAAAATAAAACAAAGAGAAAGTGCGCTGGAGTATAACAATGGATGTATGAGGCCGATATACATGTGTCACGAGTTGGAGGTTCCGCGAAGGACCTCCGCGTCGTCAAGCAATAGACATACGGAAATCAGGTACAGACACACAAGGATTTATTGCACAAACAAAAGCCAAGGAAGGAAACAGAGGCAAAACATGAGCTCTATGTACCGTCAGCACAGTGGGAGAAAACCCCCATTGCGCCACTCTCTAGTAATACTCCAGAGGTGCGTGACTAAGCAACTCCTGGTATTCACTGGGGCCCCAGATTGTATGGTTAGGCCTCACAGCAGGAAGTTGCCAGGGTCCACTCCAGAGCGTGAACTAGACAGTGACAACAGGAACGAACAGGAAACAGGTACCAGGAGGTACGAACGGTACATAGGCAAACATAACAGACTGGGAAATACAAACCAGGCAACTAATAACACAAGCAGAAGTTCTACTCAAGGAAACAGGAGTGGCAATGAGCAGAGAAGGACTTGCTCCACCAGTAGTATACTGCATGGCCTTGCCCATAGCACTCTGCAGCAAGGAAAACTGCAGGCAAGACTAATCAGGGCAGAGGCATAAAGACATAATAATAAACACAAAGGGACTCAAACATAACTGGCAGAACTAATAGCAGAAACACAGGAATAAGGACGACAATGAGCAAGTAGGCGAACCCACAGATCACAGACAGACATGGATCCCATGGGTCAGCAGCATGGGAGACAGAGAACGAACCAGGAGCAGGACAGGACAAACACACACCAGGAAAGCTGACACAGCACTGAGGGAACATCAGCCTTATATACAGGTTCCATGAGTGCAGCAGAGAGGCCCCACCCATGGAGCAGACAGAGGATTAACTCCTAATAGGCACACAGGGGAGTTAACCCATACAGAACCACATACAACACACAGGAACGGAACTGTAGTGAGGAGCGGCAGTAGAGCATGGACAGAAGTTCACAGCCATAAGTAGCGACTGTGACAACATGTCTATTCTGCACATGGTACGGATAAGTCCTTTGGGATCCATGCCTGGTTCATTTTAATGAACGTGAGCTTGTCCACATTGGCTGTGGAGAGGCGGCTGCGCTTGTCTGTGATAACGCCCCTGCCGTGCTAAATACACGTTCAGACAATATACTGGCTGCAGGGCAGGCTAGTACCTCCAAGGTGTAAAGGGCAAGCTCCGGCCATGTGCCCAATTTGGAGACCCAGAAATTGAATGGGGCAGACCCATCAGTCAGTACGCGTAGGCATGTGCACATATACTGTTCCACCATGTTGCTGAAATGCTGCCTCCTTCTAAGATGGTCCATATCAGCTGGTGGTGTTGGTTGTTGTGGTGTGGTGGCAAAGCTTTACCACATTTCGGCCATGCTAACCCTGCCTTCTGAGGTGCTGGCAGTGCCCTGGCTGCGCTTGTAGTCGCGCATCATACGATCACGCTCCAGTAAGGGAATTAAGGACGGCGCGTTGTCTTTGTAACGAGGATCCAGCAGGGTGGCCACCCAGTAATCAGCACAATTTAGAATGTGCGCAACTCGGGCGGTCGTTGCACAGGCACTACAGCATGTAGTCGCTCATGTGTGCCAGGCAGCCCAGAGGCAACGACAAGCTGTCCTCTGTGGGAGGTGTATCGTCTGTGTCCTCGGTATCCCCCAGCCACGCTGCAATGATTGCCCTGAGCTGCTTTGGGTGCCACCCTGCTGTGAACACGGTTCCTCCTCATCCTCCTCATCCTCTACCTCCTCCTCATCCTCCTCATCCTGCAGAACTGTGCCCTGGCTGGACAATTGTGTACTTGGCCTATGTTGATGCAGGAACCCACCCTCTGAGCCACTTGTGAATGACTGGCCTGATAACCGTGGAAATGATCCCTCTTCTTTCTCCTCTTCCTCCTGTGCCACATCCGCTTCCATCATCGCCCGAGCGTTTTTCAAGGAGACATAGAAGTGGGATAGTAACGCTGCGAACGGCATCATCGGCACTGGCCATGCTGGTGAAGTAGTCGAAACAGAGCAACAAGGCACACAGGTCTCGCATGGAGCCCCTACTCAGTGGCGGTGAAATTGTGCTGTTCCCCAAAGCGACTCACCCGTGCATGCTGCAGCTGAAACTCAACTGTCGCATGCTGCTGCTCGCAAAGTATCTCCAGCATGTGCAAGGTGGAGTTCCATCTTGTAGGCACGTCGCATATGAGGCGGTTAGCGGGAAGGCCGAGTTACGCTGAAGTGCAGACAGGCGATTAGCAGCAGGGTGAGAATGCCGAAAGCGCCCATAGACAGCTACACTTTCTGCAGCAGCTCTGACATATCAGGGTAGTTTTTCAGGAATTTCTGCACCACCAAATTCAGCACATGCGCCAGGAAAGAGATGTGCCTCAAATCGGCTAGGCCCAGATCTGCTGCGAGATTTCGCCCATTATCGCACACCACTAGGCTGGGCTTGAGGCTCAGTGGCACCAACCACTCATTAGTCTGTTGTTCCATGCCCATCCACAGCTCCTGCTCGGTGTGGGGTTTGTCCCCCAAACAGATGAGTTTCAAAACTGTATGCTCTCGTTTTCCCCTGGCTGTGCTGAAGTTGGTGGTGAAGGTGTTTCGCTGACCGGATGAGGAGGTGTTAGAGGAGGAAGAGGAGTAGGAAGAGGAGGCAACAGGAGGCAAAGAGAAATGCCCTGCAATCCTCGGTGGCTATGAGATATGCGCCAAACAGCTATCCGCCTCAGGCCCAGCCGACACTGCATTTACCCAGTGTGCTTTTAGGGAGACATAACGTCCCTGCCGGTGCTTACTGGTCCATGTATCGGTAGTTATGTGGACCTTGCCACAGATGGTGTTACGCAGTGCACACCTGATTTTGTCCACCATTTGTTTGTGCAGGTAAGGGATGGCTCGTCTGGTAAAGTAGTGGCAGCTGGGAACGACGTACTGCGGGACAGCCAACGCCATAAGGTTTTTAAAACTCTCCATCTCCACCAGATGGAATAACAGCATTTCAAAGGCCAAGAATTATGAAATTCTGGCATTCAAGGCCAGAGATCGCGGGTGGGTAGGGGGGTACTTCCTCTTTCGCTCCATTGTTTGGAAGATGGACAGCTGAACGCCTGCCATGGGACATTGTGGTGCTGCTTGTTGAAGGTAACGGACGTGATGGCATTGCTGACACATCCTCTGTTTGCGGGGTGTCCAGTTTCACTGTCACTCCAGAGGTGGAGAAAGAGGCCGAGACTGCAGCAGAAGAGGGAGCAGGAGGAGCCTGAGACCTTTCTTGGTTTTGGAGGTATTTACGCCACTGCAGCTTGTGCTTTGCACTTAGATGCCTGGTCATGCAGGTTGTGCTCAGCTTTAGAACGTTTATGCCTTGCTTCAGGCTCTGATTCAAGTCTTGTCATCTGCACATTGTCTGAAGAACTGCCACTCCAGGGAACTCCTTGGAGCTGGCTTTGTTGTGCTCGGTCCCTGGGTATAGAGGGCAGTAGCAGGCATACTGTCTAGGGGATGGCTGCTCTGCTTTTGCACCCTGCTCCCTCTTTTGCTGTGCTGATGGCTCTGTGCAACCACCGCCTCTCCCTCCAAACTGCACAGGTCACTCGCATAACCTTGATTCCATGTGGGGTTAAGGACCTCATGGTCCTCCACATCATTTTCCACCCAGTCTTCACCCCCTGCCGTTCTTGACGGTTTGCACACTGCAGAAAGCCACAGCAGTTGGCACCTGTGTTTCGTCATCATCAGAGACGTGCTGAGGTGGTCTTCCCATGTCCTTATCCTCAAACATAAGTGGTTGGGTATCGGTGCACTCAATCTCTTCCACTTCTGGGGCAGGGCTAGGTGGAAACCCTGCCAACAGACTCCATCAAAAGCATAAGAGACTGCTGCATGACTTGGGCCTCAGACTGATTGGCTGATTTGCAAGGGGATGAGGTGCTAGATAGATGCCTATGGCCTGCAGGTGCCAACTCTGAGCTTTCAGCAGTGGACCGGGTGGGAGACAATGTGACGGTACTGGAGGCACTGTCAGCCACCCAATCTACTAGCGACTGTACTTGTTCTGGCATCCCCATTCGTAGAGCGGCATTCGGGCCTAAATAATGCTGAAGGCTCTGTCGCTCTACGCACACCTGAGGAAGGTGTTTCATTTGGGCGTGTAGCTGGCACAGATCGACCACGTCCTCTACCTGCAACAGGAGCTCCACCAACACCAGCAGCACCACGACCAGGGCCACGTCCCTTATTTGACGTTCTCCTCATTATTTGCATTCACCCACCAAACTTATAGATGGTTAATCTCAGGTGACAATTTAATTGCCGATAGTCAACAATTAAGTTCACTAACGGTAATGCAGTGCCGGTGTCATAAATAGAATACATTTCTTTATGTTACGCAACAGTGTAACGGAGCAATTCAATACAATTACTTCACTATCACAAAAGATTAGAATTTTCCAAACAACAATGTAACAGCTGAAGTTAATGGTTTCATTGGACTGTGCTATCTAGCACAAAAACAGTGTTTTTGCAAACAACTATGTAAATGCAGTATGTTACGGTTTTTATTGGAGTATCAGAAATGCAGTGTAGGATCCAAATGTGCTATCTAGCTCAAAAACTGTTTTTTGCAAACAACTATGTAAATGTAGTATGTTACGGTTTTATTTGAATATCAGAAATGGAGCGTAAGATCCAAATCTGCTATCTAGCTCACAAATTGTGTTTTTTCCAAACAACTATGTAAATGCAGTCTGTTACGGTTTTATTGGAATATCAGAAATGCAACGTAGGATCGCTAATGTGCTATCTAGCACAAAACTATAGGCCAGATTTATCATTAGCCTAAGTCACTTTTCTGGAGTTGAAAAGTCGCAAAAATTGCGCAAAAAGCCAAATTGCGCAATTTTTGCGACTTTTGGAGACTTACGCCACTCACTCCAAAACCAAGTTTATGGGCGTTTTGTCGTATGTAAATCACTTGCAAGACAGATTTATTATTGCGACTTTTTAAATAGTCGCAAAAAGTCGCAAAAATTGCGCAAACTCACTCCACTCATGACCATGCTTATGTTTGACAAAATCACTTTTTTAAAATTGCGACTTTTCCAAAGACAAAGCCAAAATACAACTAGGAACCAGAAATACACCAGATTTATCAACCTCTGAAAGAGCCCATGATAAATTTGACTTGACTCAAATACACATACGCCTTCTTTGAAAGTGGAGTGAACTGCAAGAGTAATGATAAATCTGGCCCTATGTTTTTGCAAACAACTATGTAATTGCAGTATGTTACGGTTGTATTAGAATATCAGAGATGCAGCGTAGGATCCTAATGTGCTATCTAGCACAAAACAGTGTTTTTTGCAAACAACAATAAAAATACAATATGTTACGGTTTTATTGGAATATCGGAAATGAAACGTAGGCCGCTAATGTGCTAGCTAGCACAAAAACTATGTTTTTTGCAAACAACTATGTAAATGCAGTATGTTACGGTTGTATTGGAATATCAGAAATGCAGCATAGGATCCTAATGTGCTATCTAGCACAAAAACAGTGTTTTTTGCAAGCAACAATAAAAATACAGTATGTTACGTTTTTTTTTTATAGCAGCATTGTAACTGCAGTATGTAACGGCTTAATTGGACTGTCAGAAATGCAGCATAGCCCGTAAATTTACTATCTAGCAAAAAAGTGTGCTTTTTTATAGCAGCAATGTAACTGCAGTATTTAACGGTTTTATTGGACTGGCAGATATGCAGTGCCTGTGGCAGACAGATAAAAAATCGCTTTAGGTCATAAAAATATGTGACAGACTAATGTAATTGAATAATTTTCACTGCCAGGTATGCACTGCAGGCCGCAGGAAGTACTTGACCAGCCAAAAAGGGAATTTGTAATCCACTGAGCTATCAGAACAGAATTAAAGTAATGTCTCTGGCACACATGAAGTTCACATACAGTTGCAAAAATGGCCGCCGACGCCCACCGAACTAGCAGATGGATTAAAAGTTATTTTTCAGTGTCACTGGGCTCAGGGCTGGGTACAAAAATGTAGCATAGCACCCTCAATAATCGCTGGAGTTTGAAGATTGAACAACACCAAGTACACCAGCATTCTTCCCTAATCTCTCCTTCTCAGCAGCAGCAGCAGCATCCTATCCCTACACTGAGAAGAGAAGAGTAACGTATGGCGCAACATGACTCCATCCTATATAGAGGCTGGGTCACATGCTGCACTAGGCCAACCACAGCCATGCCATTAGTAGGCATGGCTGTCATGGCTTCTAAGGGCGGACTAGTGAAACCCTTGTTGATTGGCTGCCCTGCAGCCTTTCAAAAGCACCAAGAAATCGCTGAACACCGAACCCGAACTTTTATGGTCGGGTCCAGGCACCAAAAACCCTAAAGTTTAGTACGAACCTGAACTTTACAGTTCGGGTTTGCTCAACCCTATTATTTATATCTATATATATATTAGATATGAGCGAATTTTCAAAAATTTGATTCTGCTGGTTCACCGAATTTTCCAGAAAAATTTGTTTTGGTCGGAATATATTCATGGCGAATCTCATTAAAGAAACGTCTATTTCCAGGCTGCAGAAAGCCTTTATAGGGGAATAGAACACTGTGCCTTGCAGTAACTACGCATATGGAGTGTGCTGTGGTAGTAAAAGAATACTGTGAGTCAGTATGACATGCAGATGACAGGGGTCGCTCTTAGAATCACTGCACACTTCACTTGTTTGGGCAGCACGTGGCCAAAACTGACCAAATAACTCAAGTATTAACTCATCCTTACAGGTAGATGTTAGCGTCAAGAAGAAGCGCACTCCTTTTAAAACCTCACCAGCTGATTCCACATAGATGTCTACAGAACCAGTTCTATTAACCCCTTAAGGACGCAGCCTTATTTCACCTTAGGCCTCTTTCACACTTGCATTGTTAGGGTCCGGCGTGCACTTCCGTCGCCAGAAGTGCCCGCTGGATCCGTGACTATGCAGTGAACTGAAAGCATTTGAAGACTGATCAGTCTTCAAATGCTTTCAGTGTTACTTATGGCAGCCAGGACGCTATTAAAGTCCTGGTTGCCATAGCAGTAGTGAGGGCGGGGAGCAGTATACTTACCGCCGATGCAGGCTCCGGGCGCCCAGAATGACGCCAGAGCGCCCCATGCGCGCATGGATCACGTGATCCATGCGATCAGGTGATCCATGTGCATGGGGCGCCCTGACGTCACTCTGAGCGCCCGGGAGCCGCACGGACAGTAATTATACTGCTCCCTCGCTCCCCACTACACTTTACCATGGCAGCCAAGACTTTAGCGTCCTGGCTGCCATAGTAACTGTTCACAAAAAGCTAACGCCGGATCCGGCGATGCGCCCAAACGACGCTTAGCTTAAGGCCGGATCCGGATTAATGCCTTTCAATGGGCATTAATTCGGATCGGCAATGTCAGGATTTGGCCGAGCAAAAGTGCAGCATGCTGCGGTATTTTCTCCGGCCAAAACGTTCGATCCTGAACTGAAGACATCCTGATGCATTCTGAACGGATTTCTCTCTATTCAGAATGCATTGGGATAATCCTGATCAGGATTTTTCCGGCATAGAGCTCCGACGACGTAACTCTATGCCGGAAAATAAATACGCAAGTGTGAAAGAGCCCTTAGGGTACTTTCACACTTGCGTTATTCTTTCTGGCATAGAGTTCCATTAAAAGGGCTCTGTGTCGGAAAAGAACTGATCAGGCATATCCCAGTACTTTCTGAATGGATAGAAATCCGTTCAGTTTGCATCTGTATGCCTTCCATTCAGTCACTGTCAGGCTTTTCGTCCAAAATGCCTGATCAGTCGCCGAATGCCAGATCCGGCATTAGTGCCGGATCCAACATTGCGAAACAACTGAAGGACGGATCCGTCCTTCTGGTCTGCATGCCAGACCGAGAACTGTGAAAAGACTGCAAGACGGATCCGCCCATCCGCATGACAAGCAGAGACGGTTCCGTTCTTGAAATGCATTTGTAGACGGATCCGCACCGGATCCGTCTACAAATGCTGTCAGTTGTCACACTGATTAGCGGATCTGGCAGGCAGCTCCGACGATGGAAATGCCTGCCGGATCACACGAACGCAAGTGTGAAAGTACCCTTAAGGACCTGGCCATTTTTTGCAAATCTGACCAGTGTCACTTTATGTGGTGATAACTTTAAAATGCTTTTACTTATCCAGGCCATTCTGAGATAGTTTATAGTCACATATTGTACTTCATGACACTGGTAAAATGAAGTAAAAATATATTTTTATTTATAAAAAAATACCAAATTTACCAAAAATTTTGAAAAATTTGAAATTTTCCAAGTTTCAATTTCTCTGCTTCTATAATACATAGTAATACCGCTAAAAAAGGTTATTGATTTACATTCCCCATATGTCTACTTCATGTATCGATCATTTTGGGAATGCGATTTCATTTTGGGGCCGTTACAAGGCTTAGAAGTTTTGAAGCAAATCTTGAAATTTTTCTGAAATTTTCTAAAACCCACTTTTTAGGGACCAGTTCAGATCTGAAGTCACTTGATTCTGATTCTGTAGTTTGCAGAAACACCCAAATACGTGGTCGTAAACTGCTGTATGGCCAAACGGCAGGGCATAGAAGGAAGGGAATGCCATATGGTTTTTGGAAACCAGATTTTGCTGGACTGGTTTTTAGACACCATGTCCCATTTGAAGCCTCCTGATGCACGACTACATTAGAAACTCCAAAAAGTGACCCCATTTTGGAAAAACTGGATAAGGTGGCAGTTTTTGGGTACTATTTTAGGGTAAATATGATTTTTGGTTGTTCTATATTACACTTTTTTGAGGCAAGGTAACAAAAATAGAAATTCTGAAATTTCATCTCCATTTGTCAATAACTCATGTGGAACAACTAGTGAGTTAACAAAGTTTGTAGAATCAGTTTTGAATACCTTGAAGGGTATTCAAAACTATTTCTTAGATGAAGTCACTTTTTTGGAGTTTCTACTCTAGGGGTGCATCAGTGGGGCTTCGAATGGGACATGGTGTCAAAAACCAGTCCAGCAAAATCTGCCTTACAAAAACCATATGGTGTTCCTTTCTTCTGCGCCTCTGCCGGTTGGCTCATACAGCAGTTCACAACCACATATGGGGTGTTTCTGCAAACTACAGAATCAGGGCAATAGATATTGAGTTTTGTTTGGCTGTTAACCTTGCTTTGTTACTAGAAAATGGATTAAAATGGAAAATTTGCAAAAAATAGCTGTTTTGGGATCGTTTTTATTTTTGTTATTTACATCATTGAACTGACAGGTTAGATCATGTGCTATTTCTATAGAGCAGGTTGTTATGGACACGACAATACCAAATATGACTACTTTTGGGGAGTTTTGATTCAGTTTTACATAATAAAGCATTTTTGAAAAAAAAATTTTTGAGTGTCTCCACATTCTGAAAGCCATATTTTTTTTTTTTTTGGGCGACTGTCTTATGTAGGGGCTCATTTTTTGACTGGATGAAATGTCGGTTTGATTGGCACTATTTTTGGGATGCATATGACATTTTGGTCGCTTGCTATTACACTTTTTGTGATGTAAGGTGATAAAATGGCTTTTGACACCGTATTTATATTATTTTTTTGCTGTGTTCACCTGAGGGGTTAGGTATTAGTTTTATAGAGAAGGTTGTTACAGACGCGGTGATACATAATATGAATACTTTTCATTTATTTATGTTTTGCACAATAATATCATTTTTGAAACAAAAAATCATGTTTTAATGTCTCCATAGTCTGAGAGCCATATTTTTAAATTTTTTGGGCAATTGTCCTATGTAGGGTATCATTTTTTATGGGATGAGAAGACGGTTTGATTGGCACTATGTTGGGGGCAAATAACTTTTCGATCGCTTGCTATTACACCTTTTGTGATGTGAGGTGACAAAAATATTTTTATTAAAATTTTTACGGTATTTACCTGAAAGGTTAGATCATGTGATATTTTTATAGAGCAGGTTTTTACGGACGTGGCGATACCCAATATGTATACTTTTTTTTTTATTTTACTTTAATACAATAACAGCATTTTAGAAAAAAAGAAAAATCATGTTTTAGTGTCTCCATAGTCTGAGAGCCATATTTTTGCATTTTTGGGCGATTAGTGCTATGTAGGGGCTCATTTTTTTGCAGGATAAGATGGCGGTTTGATTAGTACTATTTTAGGAGGCATACAACTTTTTGATCGCTTGGCATTACATTTTTGTGATGTAAGGTGACAAAAATAGCTTTTTTACACTATTTTTTAGTTTTCTTTTATATTGTTTACCTGAGGGGTTAGGTCATGTGATATTTTTATAGAGCAGGTCATTACGGACGTGTCGATACATAATATGTGTAGTGTATTTTATTTTTTAATTTTTATTCAGTGAAAAATGTCTTTTTTATTAATTTTTCACTTTTTTACATTTTGTTTCCCAGACCCACTTGATTCTGAAGATCCAGTGGGTCTGATGTTCAGAGAATACAGTACAGTACACTATATAGTGTACTGTACTGTATTTTTTACTTTACAAAGTCTGATCAAACTTGTGCCTTTAGCAGAAGTCAGATCAGACTTGCTATAACCTGAAGGCACCCTGCTGCCATGGTAATTCATCACCCGCTGCCAGAACAGAGCAGCAGATAATGAGGAGGGAGGGGGCCCCTCCCTCTGTGATCCCATCCTGTCGGGGCTGCAAAGGCACAGCAGCCCCTGATTGGAGAGGGAGGAGCTACCTCCTCTTAACCACTTCAATACAGCGGTCCGTATGGACCGCGGCATGGAAGGGGTTAAACTGCTGACATCTGCAGCAGCACTCAGGGGGGCAAAAACAAATTAACTGCAACTTTTAAGTTTCTGATCCCGATCATAAACTGCAAAAACGCTGCAGACTGCAGGTCTGAATTGACCTACGGTTTGCTGTGAACGCCGACATGGAGGGTCACAGGACCCCCTGGGCAAAAATCCATAAAGGTTTGGTCCCCCCACCACTGCGCCCCATCGTCTCAGGCATAGGTTCTCTTTGTGAGAGATTGGGGCAATGGCTTGATTCTGTGATACAACCTTTGGTAGTGAGAATCCCCGGATATCTCAGAGACACCAGTGAAGTTCTAAGAAATTTCTCCGATAAAATATGGAACAGTAATTACATCGGATTACTTTAGATGTGGATGTCGCTGTATCCGTCGATTCCTCACCAAGTAGCGATCACTTCCTTGAGTATCATCTTCACAGATACAGTAAGCATGGTGAAAAGAAATTGACTATATATTAAAAGTCACCAGATTTTTGCTTACACACAATTATTTTATGTTTGATGGAATATTTTATCTCCAGATTCAAGGAGTTTCAATGGGGGCTAAATTCTCCCCTCCCTGGCTAACTTGACCATGGCATTTTGGGAAGAAAATATATTTTTCCACCAACAATCCATTTAAGCTGGGAATAGAGTGGTATGGCAGGTACATCGATGACCTGCTCGTTATCTGGTCAGGCGATGGCCTGCCATACCTCATTCCTCAGCTATGTTAATAATAACGCCTACAATTTAAAAATTTACATGTCATACCAACGAGAGCACTGTGGATTTTTTGGATTTGACACTCAGGGAATTCCAAACCAAGTTATACACACCAAAACATTCCGTAAACCTACATCAGGCAACACTATACTCAGAGCCAACAGCCACCATCCGATACATGTGATAAAATCAGTACCTACAGGGGAGTTTATTAGAGCTAAAAGGAATTGCAGCATTGATACAGACTTTCAACATGAATGTAAGTTAATAACGCACCGTCTGCAAAATAGAGGTTATCCACTCTGGATGATCAACAGAGGTTACTATATAGCCATGAATAAAAATCGCAAAGACCTTCTGTTTGGTAGACGCTACGTTAAAAATTCCTCTCAACCCACTCTGGTGCTCACATATAGTAGACAGTTTTCATTGATTAGACAAATAATCCTTAATCATTTACCGATACTCCATGAAGATCAAACGGTTAGCAACATTTTAAATAGTGGCTGCAGAATTGTCAGCAAACGCTCGCCAACTATTGCTAACAAAGTTTCACCCTCTTCTTTTCATACACCCCAAAACAACAAACCACATGGTTGAGTACTAAAGGTTTTTATAAATGTGGCAGCCACCCATGTAAATGTTGCAAACATGTGCTACCCACAAAAACATTTTGGGATTCTACACACAACACTGAATATAACATTAATTCCTACATAAATTGTAATAGTAGCGGTGTTGTGTATATTATCTCCTGTACAACATGTGACTTGTTATATGTGGGCAGCACCACACGCAAATTTAAAGTCCGTCTTCTAGAACATCTGAATTATATAAAAGCGAGTCATACACTAACATTTCAGGTGCTGCAAACACTTTATTAATTTTCATGGCAGAAGCACACAATCCTTCAAGGCTTTTGCCATAGAAAAGTTTTTATACCAATAAGAGGGGGACATGAAACATAAGACTCTGTTAAGAGAAGCCTTTTGGCTTTTCAAACTGAATACCAGGTTACCTCTAGGCATGAATTATAAGAAAGAATTTTTGCACTTTTTTAACAAATCATTCCATGTCATAGAACAAAGTACTATGCGCTATATTCTTACTTTGGTTTTATATTCTTGTTGCACAGTAGTGGTCTTATTATGACGCACTGCTTATTTTTGACAAATTGGACACTGTTCAGACTAGATTTTGATGCAGTTTTTCCATGTCTACATATATTATGCAATTATTTTTCTAGTGTGCTAGTCAGACACTTGCCAGTTACACTTTCAGTGTAAATAGATCATTGTTTGTTTGTAATGTTGTTTTTAACTAAGAATATGTCAAGTTAGTGATAAAATTTATCCAAGCAATGTTCACCAGTGCTTCTGCAATCAGGTGTAAATTGAAACACCTGATGTTTCCTTTACTTGGAGGAAGGTTTCCTCCCCACTACACAGTATTTATTTGCTAAGATTGCAGATACACTGGAGGTCATGAGTAAGAGCGGTAACGCTCGAACGCATGTGACCGCTGCACGGGTGTAATTATGCTGGAAAACTTATCCTTGTATGTTGATTACGTCCACCTAAAAATAAAGGATGCCAAGGCTTTTAACTGAATTTACTGGAGTGCTGGAATCTATCTTTTCTGCATTGTGCCAAGGTGCCTGCTGAATGATTTTAGCAGGCACCTTGTTCCGATCACCGCCGCCTCCGGTGATTGGAAATTCACAGGGCATACAGGTACGCCCTCGGTCCTTAAGTACCAGGGCGCCAGGTCATACCTGTACGCCCTGCGTCCGTAAGGAGTTAAATGCTTATACAAGTAGAGCCCCCGACAGAATGGAGAGGGTGTCATCAGTAAGTTTGTGTTGACGTCGCAGATTAATTTGCCCTTCCTCTGATCCATCAGAACAATAACGCCCAAAAATCGGATCCTGTCTGTGGAGCATATACATTCACTCGGTCAGCATTTGCTCAATAATCCATGAGTATTGTTAATGCCAAATAAAACAGGAGTGGATCTAAAACAGAGATGACACATGAATGGAATATTTGCATGTCTTCTGTGTTTTGTACCCACTCCTGCTTTTGGCTACCAAATCATAAGCCAATTCTGATGAGGCCACACAATCCTTACAGCTGCTACACAGACAGCGTGTTTCTCATTTTTCCTTCCTTTTGACAGATCAGAAGAAAGGTCAAATAAATTATGTCAGCCAGCCAAAAGGCAAAATAGTGGCCTAGTCATGAAGTGGGGAGAGTGAGAACAGCATGAGAAGTCCACAGAGTGGCCCTCTGACATAATGGTGAGGTGGAAACAGCATGAGGAGACCACAGAGTGGCCCAATGACAGAGTCTGGAAGTGACAGCAGTATCAGGAGGAGGCCACAGAGTGGCACAATGACAGTGTGGAGGTGGCGGTAGCATCAGAAGGCCACTGAGTGGCACAATGACAGAGTCTGGAGTTGGCAGCAGTATGAGGAGGCCACTGAGTGGCACAATGACAGAGCCTGGAGTTGGCAGCAGTAGGAGGAGGCCACCGAGTGGCACAGTGACCAGAGTCTGGAGGTGTCAGCAGCAGCAGTAGCCACATCAGGAGAAGGCCACTGAGTTGCACAATGACAGAGTCTGGAGTCGGCAGCAGTATGAGGAGGCCATCGTGTGGCACAATGACAGAGTGTGGAAGTGGCAGCAGTATGGGGAGGCCACCGAGTAGCACAATGACAGAGTCTGGAGTTGGCAGCAGTATGAGGAGGCCACCAAGTGGCACAGTAATTGAATCTGGAGTTGGCAGCAGTATGAGGAGGCGACTGAGTGGCACAATGACAGAGACTGGAGGTGGCGGCAGCAGCAGCATCAGGAGGAGACCACAGAGTGGCAAGGTGACATAGTGTGGAGATGGCAGCAGCAGCATCAGGAGACCACAAAGGGACTTGGTGACAGAGTGGGGAAGTGGGTGGCAATACCAGTACCCGGTGACGAAGGTGGGTGAAAGAAGGAGCACTGGTGGCAGAATCTGAGTAGTAGCTGAGGCAGATAGCCAGAAGAAACCGATCTCTTTAGTCAAGGTTTGGGTGAGGCGGCATGGATGATCTAATCAGTTGCATCATGCATTGGTGGGGGGAAATCCTGGCTGATCCAGGCCTGATTCATCTTGACAAAGGTCAGTCTCTCCACATTTTGGGTGGACAGGCGAGTTTTTCTTGGGGAAACTATGGCCCCTGCTGCACTAAACACCCGCTCTGATGCCACACTACTGGCCGGACAGGACAGATTTTCCAGGACAAACTCAGCCAGTTGCACCCACAAGTCCAGTTTGGCTGCCCAGTAGTCCAGCGGATCTTCAATGTGGGGTGGCAGGATACTGTCTAAGTATGCCACCACCTGCTGGTTCAGGTCCTGCTCGAGGTCTACCTGATGCTGCTGGGGAGTAGTTTCTTCACTATGCGGTTGAAGAAAGCTGCTCATCAGTGACTGTAGACTCAGGCTGCTGCTGATGGAGCTGGTACTGCTCCTGCTACCCACCCTCCCCAGCAGCCATGGCACTGGAACGTGACACCAGAGGTTCCCGGGTCAGACCTGCGAGAGGATGGACGATGGCGCAGATAGGCAGCGGCCAACTGACTACAGAGGATGTCTCTGTAGTAATTAAGTTTGTCCTCTCTCTCAGTGGGTGTAAAAGACCCCATTTTGGACCGGTAGCGAGGGTCCAACAAGGTGGAGAGCCAATGGTGACAATTCGGCTGTCACTACGCAAGCAAGTGAGCATGCATCGGGCCATTTGTGCAAGTGACTCGGAGCCTCCATCTCCACTGTATACTGCCACGGTGTGTCTGGGTCCTCTGCCTCGTCTTCATCATCGCCATGTAGCTCCTCTGGCTGCTCCTGCTCTTCCTCTCCTGTCAGCTGAGTAGAAAAACCACCCATTTTGCTACACATTGCTTGTGCTCCAATGTCTACCTCCTCCAGTTCAGCCCCACAGGGCTCATGTGGCTGTGAGATTTAGGCACCGCATCTCCAGACCCCTGACCAGCCAGATTTACCAGCATCTGTTCCAGGTCATGAAGCAGTGGAATTAAGTTGTTCATCCCGTAGTCCTGGCGACAGAGAAAGCCAGGATTCGATTTCTTGATGAATCACACGGAGCTGTTCCTCCCTGTGTGACTCCGTTCGCCAAGGCAAACCAGGTGAAGAACAGCGTGACACCGCCGTGTTCTGCACATGTGGTATGCTGGAGGGCAGTGTGACTTGTCCTTGCAATGGAGGCTGAGGACATGGTGGAGGATGAGGAGGCAGAGGCGGACATTGTCGCAGGACCAAAGGTGTGACAACGTGGAGGCGGAAGCGGCGTGACCTGGCCAAGTTGCTAGTGTGTCTGTGCAGTAACCAAATTCACCCAAGGACCGTAAAGGACATGTATTGTCCCTGACCATAGTTTCAGCTCCACAGCTCGGTGCTGCCATGCCCTTTGCAGACACCGACTGGCCCACCTTCTGTTCTACATATTTGTGCAGGGCTAGTACTGCCTTTTTCACAAATAAATGATGGCTTGGGACCCTCCATCTCGGCTCGGCACAAGCCATAGGTTCTGTGAAAGGGAGGGACTGCAGCAACAGCAACTTGGACAGGAGCACATTCAGCTTCTGCGCCGTTGGATATGTGCAGGCATACTGTTGTCTCTTGGCAATCGCTTCGGTGATCGATTGCTGACGGAATGACTGACGAGGAGTAGGAGGAGGAGGAGCAGGAGAATCTGGACCAGCAGATGATGGGAATGACAGACAGCTCCTTTCGGCTGAGGTGGTGGAGCCTTGACTGCATGAAACCGGGTGTGTGCCACTGGGTGATGCAGCAGTTGCTGGGGCCAGCTGCACCACCACATCGGCGCCACGGCTCTCCCAGGCCATTGTATTGCGACGCTGCACATGTTGATGCAGGGCCGTAGTGCCAACATTGGCACCTTGGCCACACTTCACCTTCTGCCCACAGATTCTAAATAGAGCCACGTTCACCTCCTCCGCGGCTTAACAAAAAACTGCCATGCATATATATTTTTCTTTTGTAATGAAATAGGCCATTAAACGCTTTCACCACAAATAACTGCAACAGTAAAGTGTGTATATATTTTTATTTTTTAACTAAAATAGGCCACTAATTTCTTTCACCACAAATAACTGAAAGGGTGAAATGTGTATATATTTTTCTTTTTGTACTAAAATAGGCCAATAAATGCTTTCACCACAAATAACTGCAACAGTGAAGTATGTATGTATTTTTCTTTTCGTACTGAAATAGGCCACTAAATGCTTTCACCACAAATTACTGCAACAGTGAAATGCGTATATATTTTTCTTTTTGTACTGAAATAGGCCACTAAACGCTTTCACCACAAATAACCTCAATAGTGAAATGCATATATATTTTTCTTTTAGTCCTGAAATAGGCCACTAAACACTTTTACCACAAATCAATGCAACAGAGAAATTGCATATTTATGTTTCTTTCTGTACTGAAATAGGCCACTAAACGCTTTCACCACAAATAACTGCAACAGTGAAATGCGTATATATTTTTCTTTTTATACTGAAAAAGGCCACTAAACGCTTTCACCACAAATAACTGCAACAGTGAAGTGCGTATATATGCACTTCGCTTTTCTAGCACTGTCCCTAGCGCCTTCTGACGTCTCTCCCTGCACTAAGATACTGTGAAATGATTCCTCCCTATCCTTTACCTGCACTTATAAATCGTTTTTTCAGGTTTTTTTCACAATGAAGTTTTTCCTATTGCTGTCCCTAGTGCCTTCTCACGTCCCTGCACTCAGAACGTTGGAAAATGTCTGAATCCAACATGGCCACCGTATTTATAGGGCTGTGATAACACAGGGCTGGCTGGCTGCTGATTGGCTGCATGCATGGCATTATGGGTCACCCCGCCTTCCCAGAGTTCCTTGTCCCATGTCCTCACACATGTAGCCGCCAATTTAGCCGCCATTTTAGGAAAAAGTGTGATTCGTTACCGCCACGAATCGAAAGTAAATTTGCATTAGTTGCGAATCAAATTTGTCCTGAAATTAGTAACTAATTCCACCTTGTCAGCTTTCATTCGCTCATCTCTAATAAATAAATATATATATATATACAGTGCCTTGCAAAAGTATTCACCCCTTGACTTTTTGTGGTTTGGTGCCTCACAAACTGGAATTAACATGGATTGTTTGAGGATTTGCATCATTTAATTTACAGAACATGCCCCCAACTTTGAAGATTTTTTTTTTTTGTATGAGGCAAACAACAAATAGGACAAAATAACTGAAAAGTAAATGTGCATAACTATTCACCCCTCAAGTCAATACTTTGAAGAGCCACCTTTGCGGCGATCACAGCTCCAAGTCGCTTTGGATAAGTCTCTATGAGCTTGCCACATCTTACCACTGGCATTTTTGCCCATTCCTCCTTGCAAAACTGCTCAAGCTCCTTCAATTTTGATAGTTTGTGCATGTGAACAGCAAACTTTAGGTCTGATCACAGATTTTCTATTGTATTGAGATCTGGGCTTTGCCTGAGGCCATTCCAACACATTTACATGTTTCCCTTAAACCACCCAAGTGTTGCTTTAGCAGTGTGTTTGGGGTCATAGTCCTGCTGGAAGGTTAACCTCCATCCTAGCTCTCAAATAAAGCACAGTGATTTGCTCAAGAATATTCCTGTATCCTTGCCCAATCCGTGAGTTTTGCTGGGCGCCGTCTCTTGGCAGGTTTGCTGTTGTGCCATGTTCTTTCGATTTGGTTATGATAGATTTGATGGTGCTCCTGGGGATTAAAGATTTGGATATTTTTTTATAACCTAACCCTGACTTGTACGTCTCAACAACATTGTCACTTATTTGTTTGGAGAGTTCCTTGGTCTTCATGGCAGTGTTTGGTTAGTAAAACCTCTTGCAGCTTCTGGGGTTTTTCAAAAAGGTGTGCATATGTAATGACAGATCATGTGACACTTAGATTGCACAAAGGTGGACATCATTTCGCTAATTATGTGACTTCTGAAGGTAATTGGTTGCACCAGAGCTTTTTATGGGCTTCCTAACAAAGGGGTGATTACATACGCAGCATGCCAATTTTCTGTTTTCTATTTCTTAACAATAGTTTTATTTATATATTTTTCTGATTTAACTTCACCAACTTAGACTATTGTGTTCTGATCCATAACATAAAATTCAGATTAACAAAACATTGAACTTAATGATGTAATGTAACAAAATACGAAAAAAGTCAAGGGGGCTGAATACTATTGCAAGGCACTGTACACATATAGAGAAATCAATTTTAGTTAGGTAGTGTTAGTGTAGATTTTTGCAAGCACGCAACATCTTTGTGCATGCATCCTGCAAATTTTTTTTTAACCACTTCGCATCCAGGCCATTTGCTCCCTTCCCGACCAGGCCTAATTTTGCAAATCTGATGTGTCACTTTATGTGGTAATAACTTTGGAACGCTTTTACTTATCCAAGCCATTCTGAGATTATTTTCTCGTCACATATGGTACTTCATGACACAAATCTTGAAATCTTTCAGAAAATTTCCAAAACCCATTTTTCAAGGACAAGTTCAGGTCTGAAGTCACTTTGTGAGGCTTGCATAATAGAAACCACCCAAAAATACCCCATTTTAGAAACTGCACCCTCAAGGTATTCAGAACTGATTATACAAACGTTGTTAACCCTTTAAGAATTATTGGAATATGGAGATGAAATTTCAGAATTTCTATTTTTTGGCAAATTTTACATTTTAATCTATTTTTCCAGTAACAAAGCAAGGGTTAACAGCCAAACAAGACTCAATATTTTTTGCCCTGATTCAGTAGTTTAACCAAAAATGATATTTTAGTGTCTCCATATTCTGAGAGCCATAGTTTTTTTTATTTTTTTGGGTGATTGTCTTAGGTAGGGGCTCATTTTTTGCGGGATGAGGTGACTGTTAGATTGTCAATATTTTGGGGGGCATACGCCTTTTTGATCGCTTGGTGTTGCACTTTTAGTGATGTAAGGTGACAAAAAAGTTTAGTTTTTTTAGCACAGTCTTTATTTAATTTTTTTGACGGTGTTCACCTGAGGGGTTAGGTCATGACTCATGTGATATTTTTATATAGCCGGTCGTTACTGACGTGGTAATACCTAATATGTATACTTTCTTTTATTTATTTAAGTTTTACATAATAATATCTTTTTTTTAAGCAAAAAAAAATCATGTTTTAGTGTCTCCATAGTCTGAGAGTCATAGTTTTTTTTTTTTTTTTTTTGGTCGATTGTCTTAGGTAGGGTCTAATTTTTTTGGGATGAGATGACTGTTTGATTGGCACTATTTTTGGGTGCATATTACTTTATGATAACTTGCTATTACACTTTTTGTGATGTAAGGTGACAAAAAATGGCTTTTTTGTGGCACTGTTTCAATTTTATATTTTTTACAGCATTCACCTGAGGGGTTGGGTCATGTGATATTTTTAGAGCTGGTTGTTACGGACGCAGCGATACCTAATATGTCTACTTCTTTTTATCTACTTCACTTTAACACAATAATAGCATTTTTAAAACAAAAAATTATGTTTTAATGTCTCCATGTTCTGAGAGCTATAGTTTTTTATTTTTTAAGTGATTTTCTTATCTAGGGGCTCATTGAGTGAGTAGTGAGGAAAGTGTATAGAGGAGGTGTAAGAGAGACAGAGAAAGTCGGATTATGAATGTTATCATGATAATGTTAAATCCCCTCCCTAACAGAAAAAGTAAAAAGTAAGTCTGCCACCTGCAGAGTCTACGGTACCCAGAACCCAGATGGGAGAGAGTGTTGTTCTGTGTGTAGTACTCCTCGTCCACACCACATGAGAGGCTTGTATTCTGTGTTGACCACAGACACTCATGTTTTTAGGGATAACTGGGGAAGTAGTTAGGATGACACAAAGACAGGTGAGGGGGGAAAGTTAGCCCAAGATTAGGAAACAGGCAATCCAGTATCGGCTGTGCCCTTAAACATTTTAGTAGATTCAAGTCCGGCCCCAAAGATATCCCTCACTCTGGGTGATAAAGAATTAGGCCCGTTTTTTATTGATAATGGAGCAGCCAAGACAGTTGTGCACAGCAAACATGTCCTGCCCTGACTTAATCTCCACGGACACCTGTTCTTGTATAGGAGTGGGTGGTGGAGTGTGGAAAGAAGTACACTCCCCAGTTAAGGGCAAATCTAACACGGATGGGTTCTGTTAAAAGGGAAGTGCTTGCTGGTCAGTGATAACGCCCCCTGTTGCTTCCTGAGTGCAGACTTGATTGCAAAAGTACATGCCAGCATCTCATACCAGGAGGATGGTACTGTGAAACTCACAGATGCCCTCAATAACCAGGAACTTTGTTGGCCATTAGTGATAAAACTCCATGGTCCATATTTGTGTCAGTACTCCCAGAAGATGAGAAGAAAGTCCTGCTTGCGGGAATGTCGGGACATCTGTGGGCTACTGGACCCACGGATGTTGGCAAGCTCCCAGTTCCTCCTGTGGAAGTGGAGATGAAGACTGACAATTTTGTACTCCCCCGACATGGGCTTATATTACATTTAGATTGTATTGTACAGAAGTAAATGGCCATGCCTCAGCTGTCCTCACCCAACTGCATGGCCAGCAACAACATCCTGTGCCATTTTAGTCAGCCAGACTTGACCCATGGCCAGAGGTGCCTTTTCTGTGTCATAACTATAGCAGTTGTACAAGCCATGCTTGATGAAAGCTCTGAGATAGTCCTGAACCACAAAGGGACAGTGCTCGATCCTCATGAAAGTTCAACCCAAAAATATTTTTGTTGACCGCAATTTAAGAATGCAGTGTTCCATTTTGTTGCCTGACAGTGTTATGGTCCAAAGATGTAATACTTTGACTCCAGCCACCCTGTTGCCTCTGGAGCTGGGGGGGGGGGGGGGGAAGAAAGAGTTAGGGCACTTAAAAAACTTTTCTTCCAGATCCAGAGGAAGAGGCTCATGACTGTTTGCATATGATGTCACGAGAGACAGCGTGATTTTACCATATGGTAAATTAGCCATTAGATAATCCAGATCATGTGCTCTTTGTGGATAGATCGAGGTATGGCCAGGATGGCAGGTACTACACAGGTTCGGCAGTGGTGACTCCACATGAAACTCTAAAGCAGAGTCTTACCACCACACATGTCTGCCCAAGAAACAGAGCGAAGGACTCTGGAGATGGCTTGAGGATATTCAGATGGAAAAACAGCCAACATTTACGCTGATTCCAGGTATAGCCCATGACTATGGGCCCATTTGGAAAGCCAGAGACTTCCTGACCATTTCAGGAAAACCCATCAAAATAGGGAAGCAGTGAGGTCTCTTATAGAAGCCCTTATGTCGCCAACTTTGTGGCAGTGATAAAAACAAAGGTCACTGTAAAACAGACTCAGAGGAGGCAAAGGGAAAAGCCAAGGCAGATCAGACAGCAACAATGGCTACCAAATTGCCTAAGCAGACCTCTGCCTTAGTGACCACAGCTCAGGTCCCTGAAATGACTCCTCCTGTCTCCCTGGAAGTTCTTAAGACTTTAAAGAACCAGGCGGGAAGGAGGAAAGGGACTAGTGGATGTAAGAAGGAGGGAATGCAAATGAGGAAGGCCTAATATAGTTCCAAGGGAAACTCTGCCTTCCCAGGTCCCTCTAGCCCACGATGGCACAGGCAACCCATGGGGGTGGTGCACCAGTCAAAAGTTGCTTTGTGTGATTTAGGATATAGCACATGGTACGCCCCAGGGTTCAGCACTGTAGCATCCACATATACTGTATGGATGTATGATTTGTGCCCAGAATAACGTGGGCAAGGTGGTTAAGGTACCCCAGAAACACACATCTTGCCCTTTGTATCTGTTTCAACGCTTTCAGACTACATTCAACTACTCAAGGTGGGCGTGTATGAGTATGTATTGGTGTGTGATGACTTGTTTTCACAGGATGGCCAGAAGCATACCCGGTGTAGCTAAGACCACAGCAAAGAAGATTATGGCCGAAGTTGTATGCAGGTATGGGGTACCTGAGACCATTGAAAGTAACAGAGGTGTTCACTTCACAGGTGAAGTGATGCAGGAGATGGTGAAGGTTTTGGGTATAGAACAGGCCTTACATCCTTCGTACCATCCACTAGGCAGTGGTAGGGTGAAAAAAAAAAAAAAAGGAACTGAACGGGACACTAAAATTAAACATTCAAAAACCATGGTAGAGACTGGTAATCCATGGACAGAGTGCCTGCTGGTAGCCCTCTTTTCAGTAAGGTATACTCCTAACAGTAAGACAGGCCTTAGTCCCTATAAGGTCATTTTTGGGTCAGATTATGTGATCAGTTTGCACAAGCATTTGACTACAATACATTCTCAAGTTTTTGCTTCACTTCCAGATCCTGATAAAGTACCAGGAACCCACTTGTTTCTGAAGATTGGGTGCTGGTAAAAAGACACATTAGGAAAAGTATTGCCCTCAAAACCTGGATGGATTGTCCATTTCAAGTATTGTTGACCACAATCAGTGAAGCTCAAAGGAAAGCTTAATTGGATCTACATCAGTCATTGTAAGAAAGTGTTGATTCTGGAGACTTGAAAGGATGGTGTTTCCCCTGTGTGACTGCTGATCCTGACTCAAAAATATGGATTTTAAATGAGATAGTAAAAATAGGTTTCTGGGCCGTAAAAAAGTTGTGTAAAAGGAAGAATAAAGCTGTTACAGTCCGATACTTCCAGCCCAGTGATCCATTGATAGTATTACCCAAAGATTCTCAGTATCAATAGTTTTTATGTTCACAATAATCGAGAAATTGGAAACAGACCTTGTTACAAATAGGAATGATCATAGATATTGTTTTATTGATACTTGCAGTAATTGTTTGTTGTGTCCTCCCTTGTATTAGAAAGCTTCTGTCCAAAGTCATAACTGAAGTCACTCCAGAGATGATAATGGGAAAACTGTATGAGGATATTGAGGATGAGTGACAAGGTTCACTTCATTCTGCTGGTCCCTCCCCTTATGTACAATACCATCTGAGAGATGATCAAGGGTATGGACAGACATCTGACTTCCCTATGTCTAAATCCTATGTCATTGTTAGGGACAGAATGAGATCCAAGGGTGGGACGGATATTTATTGCGATGCGAATATCAGCACTTCGAGAGTACACTGATCCCTCCCTTCTTTTTAGCTTGTGGGCCAATGAGAAGGAGGCAAAGAAGTTAACAACATCCCTAGCAACCAATAGGAAAGTTGGCCACCCTTACTAAATAAGATTATTTCCCAGCAGCCATTTTGTGCAGTTTCATGTGGTGTTGGTTGTGAGAGGAGCTGAATACTATCCAGTGCCCATTGCTTTTTTAAAAGCAAATCATATATTTGATTCTTGGTATATCTGATAGTGTTAGATAGGGTAGCTTAGTGTAGCAGATGAGTTCTAGTTTAGGGTATAGTGTTAGTTAGGTGAAAAATATAATCTGTTTAGTTAGTGTGAGATAGTAGATGTTAGGGGAATTGTGTAGCTGATAGCTTCTAGTGCAGGGTGTAGTGTAGGGTATAGTTAGCTGAAAGATATCCATTTAGTTAGTGTGAGAAAGTATAGGTTAGTCAGGGAATATTGTAACTGATAGTTTCAAGAGCAGGGTGTAGGTTAATCTAGTATAGTGTAGGCTTTTAGTTGTGTTTAATGTTTTAGTTTAGTGTCTGTGTTATTTTTTTTTTAAAGTTTATTAGTGTTAGTTTCTTATTGTTTAGTTAGTGTGGTGTCAGCATCAGTGTCTGCGTCTTCTTTGTTAGTTTAAAAAAAAAGTTTATTAGTCTTAGTTTTTAGTGTTAGTTTTTTACTGTTTAGTTGGTGTAGTGTCTACGTCAGTGTCTGCATCTTCTGTTAGTTAAAAAAAAGTTTATTAGTTTTAGCTTTTAGTGTTAGTTCATTACTGTTTAGTTGGTGTAGTGTCTGCGTCAGTGTCTGCGTCTTTTGTTAGTAAAAAAAAAAAAGATTATTAATTTTAGTTTTTAGTGTTAGTTTTTTACTGTTTAGTTGGTGTAGTGTCTGTGTCAGTGTCTGCATCCTCTGTTAGTTAAAAAAAAAGTTTATTAGTTTTAGTTTTTTGTGTTAGTCTTAGTTGGCGTAGTGTCTGCATCAGTGTCTGTGTCCTTTGTTATTTTTAAAAAAATACCAAAAAATAAAAAATATACATTTTACTGATATTGTGTTAGTGAGTGATTTTATTTTATTTTTTATAAAATTTCTGCCCCAGAGTCCCCATCCCAATTAATTTTTTTTCAAATTCCTTTATTATTTTTTTAGTTTTTTTTCTCCATAAAAATAAAATAAAACCATGAGTACTTCATGTGGGCGTTTAGGCAGCAGTGGTAGGGGAGTTGGTTCCAGTGCTGGACCGCTGCCAGCACGGGCCGCTCCTCTACCCGCGGAGGAGCAGGCACAGGTCTCAGGGGCGTCTGCCTCATTCGTGACTTTTTCGGGCGTGGCAGCCACCCCATTTCCTCTCAGGATGTCAAGGAAGTATTGGCTCTCCTGGCACAAGCCAGTGCCACGGAGTCCCTCTGCCCCGGCTCCTAACATCAGCAGCAGCTGCAGCAGCACTCCACCTCCTGCAGGACCAACCCCCAGCCCTCACACAATCTACCCTGCTCCTGTTTGACAGCCGACACTGAGAGGGATATCTTGGCGGAGGTAATGCAGGAGTAGGGTTGAAAAGTTCGGGTTCGTACCAAACTTTAGGTTGATGGCACCGAACCCAGACATTTCCGTAAAAGTTCGGGTTTGGGTTCGGTGTTCGGCGATTTCTTGGCATCTTTTAGAAGGCTGCAGGGCAGCCAATCAACAAGGGTTTCACTAGTCTGCCCTTAGAGCTATGACAGCCATGCCTACTAATGGCATGGCTGTGATTGGCCAAGAGCAGCATGTGACCCAGCCTCTATATAGGCTGGAGTCACGTAGCACCGCACGTCACTCTGCTCTTCTCAGTGCTGCTGCTGTGAGGGAGAGATTATGGAAGAATTCTGGTGTACTTGGTGGAGTTCAATCTTCAAACTACAGCGATTATTGAGGGTGCTATGCTACATTTTTGTACCCAGCCCTGAGCCCAGTGACACTGAAAATAACTTTTAATCCATCTGCTAGCTCGGTGGGCGTCGGCAGTCATTTTTGCAATTGCAGTGCACTTGCAACTGCATGTGAACTGCATGTGTGCCAGGGACATTACTTTAATTCTGTTCTGGTTGTAGCTCAGTGGAGGACAAATTCCCTTTTGGCCATTCAAGTACCCTGCGGCCTGCAGTGCATACCTGGCAGTGAAAATTATTCAATTACATTAGTCTGTCACATATTTTTGTGACCTAAAGCGATTTTTTATCTGTCTGCAACAGGCACTGCATATCTGACAGTCCAATAAAACCGTTAAATACTGCAATTACCTTGCTGATATAAAAAGCACACTTTTTTGCTAGATAGTAAATTTACGGGCTATGCTGCACTTCTGACAGTTCAATCAAACCGTTTCATACTGCAGTTACATTGCTGCTATAAAAAGCTAATTTTTTGTGCTAGATAGCAAATTTGCATGCTACTCTGAATTTCTGACAGTCCAATACAACCATAACATACTGCATTTACATTGGTGCTATAAAAACACACTTTTTGTGCTAGATACCACATTAGCGGCCTACGCTGCATTTCTAATATTCCAATAAAACCGTAACATACTGCATTTACATAGTTGTTTGCAAAAACACAGTTTTTGTGCTAGATAGCACATTAGCGGCCTACACTGCATTTCTAATATTCTAAGAAAACCGTAACATACTTAATTTACATAGCTGCTTGCCAAAAACACACTTTATGTGCTAGATAGTACATTTGTGGCCTGCGCTGCATTTCAGACAGTCCGATTAAACCGTTAAATACTGCTGCTATATTGTTTTTGTAAAAACAACTTAAATCCATCAGTTTCATTGTGTGAAAAACACCTTTTTGCCCTTAAAAGTACCTTTTGTGGCCTGTGCTGCATTTCTGCTAGGGAAAGAAGTTCACTTAAATCCATCTGTTTCAGTGTATGTGAAAAAAACACGGGCGATAAAGTATCTTTGCGGCCTGCACTGCATAGCAGACAGGGCAATACGTTTCAAAAATTCATCTGTTCCATGGTTGGGTGACACTAACCCATTTTTTGCTGTATTATACCCCTGCTCTACATAGCAGACAGGGCAATAATTTTCAAAAATTCGTCAGTTACATGGAATCAAGGTCATGCGAGTGACCTGTGCAGTTTGGAGGGAGAGGTGGTGGTCGCACAGAGCCATCAGCACAGCAAAAGAGGGAGCAGGGTGCAAAAGCAGAGCAGCCATCCCCTAGACAGTATGCCTGCTACTGCCCTCTATACCCAGGGACCGAGCACAACAAAGCAAGCTCCAAACCGACGAGGAGGGCAGGGGTGAAGACTGGGTGGAAGATGATGTGGAGGACGATGAGGTCCTAGACCCCACATGTAATCAAGGTCATGCGAGTGACCTGTGCAGTTCGGAGTGACCTGTGCAGTTTGGAGGGAGAGGCGGTGGTCACAACCGAGCCACCAGCACAGCAAAAGAGGGAGCAGGGTGCAAAAGCACAGCAGCCGTCCCCTAGACAGTATGCCTGCTACTGCACACCGCACCCAGGGACCAAGCACAACAAAGCCAGCTCCAAGGAGTTCCCTGGCCTGGCGGTTCTTCAGACAATGTGCAGACGACAAGACACAAGTGGTTTGCACACTGTGCAATCAGAGCCTGTAGCGAGGCATAAACGTTCTAAACCTGAGCACAACCTGCATGACCAGGCATCAAAGTGCAAAGCACGAGCTGCAGTGGAGTAAACACCTCCAAAACCAAGAAATGGCTCCTCCTGCTCCCTCTTCTGTTGCAGTCTCGGCCTCTTCCTCGACCTCTGGAGTGACAGTGACACCGGCCACCCCGCAAAAAGAGGATGGGTCAGCAATGCCACCACGTCCGTCACCTTCAACAAGCAGCACCACAATGTCCCATGGCAGTGTTCAGTTGTCCATCTTCCAAACAATGGAGTGAAAGAGGAAGTACCCATAACAGCACACTGGGTAAATGCAGTGGTGGCTGGGCCTGAGGTGGATAGCTGTTTGGCACATATCCTTCTGCCACTGAGGATTGCAGGGCTTTTCTATTTGCCTCTGTTGCCTCCTCCTCCTACTCCTCTTCCTCCTCTAACACCTCCTCATCTGGTCAGCGTAACACCTTCACCACCAACTTTAGCACAGCCGGGTGAAAACGACTGCAGGCAGTTTTGAAACTCATTTGTTTGAGGGACAGACCCAGGGGACTCACGGCCTCATATGCGACGTGCCCACATGCTGGGACGCCACCTTTCACATGTTGGAGACTGTGCGAGCAGCAGCAGGCGATAGTGGAGTTTCAGCTGCAGCACGCACGGGTGAGTCGCTCTGCGGAACAGCACCACTTCACCGCCACTGAGTGGGCCTCCATGCGAGACCTGTGTGCCTTGTTGCGCTGTTTCAACTACTCCACCAGCATGGTCAGTGCCGATGACGCCGTTCTCATTGTTACTATCTCACTACTATGTCTCCTTGAAAAAACGCTTCGGGCGATGATAGAAGAGGATGTGGCACAGGAGGAGGAAGAGGGATCATTTCCACAGTTATCAGGCCAGTCATTCACAAGTGGCTCAGAGGGTGGGTTCCTGCTCCAACCTAGGACATGTACACAATTGTCCAGCCAGGGCACAGTTCTGGAGGATGAGGAGGAGGGGAAGGATGAGGAGGAACTGTGTTCACAGCAGGGTGGCACCCAAAGCAGCTCAGGGACATCACTGCAGCGTGGCTGGGGGGATAACGAGAACACAGGTGATACACCTCCCACAGTGGACAGCTTGTCGTTGCCTCTGGGCAGCCTGGCACAAATGAGCGACTACATGCTGTAGTGCCTGCGTAACGACCGCTGAGTTGCCCACATTCTAACTTGTGATGATTACTGGGTGGCCACCCTGCTGGATCCCCGTTACAAGGACACTGTAATTCCCTTACTGGAGCGTGATCTGAAGATGTGCGAGTACAAGCGCACGCTGGTAGACACGCTGCTGATGGCATTCCCACCTGACACTGGGGCCTCAGTGGAAGCACAAGGCGAAGGCAGAGGAGGAGGTCGCCAACGCTGCCGGGGCACAGCCAGCACCTCAGAAGGCAGGGTTAGCTTGGCCAAAATGTGAAAAAGCTTTGTCACCACGCCACAACAACCAACACCACCAGATGATATCCAACGTCTTAGCAGGAAGCAGCATTTCAGCAACATGGTGGAGCAGTATGTGTGCACACGCCTACACGTACTAACTGATGGGTCTGCCCCATTCAAGTTCTGGGTCTCCAAATTGGGCTCATGGCCTAAGCTTGCCCTTTCCGCCTTGGAGGTGCCGGCCTGTCCTGCAGCCAGTGTATTGTCTGAACGTGTATTTAGCACAGCAGGGGGCGTTATCACAGACAAGCGCAGCCGCCTGTCCACAGCTAATGTGGACAAGCTCACGTTCATTAAAATGAACCAGGCATGGATCCCACAAGACTTGTCTGTACCTTGTGCAGAATAGACATTTATACCAGCCTCAACCATCCATTCATGTACTCAAGTGCACTTATTCTTTGTTTTATTTTTTTATATATCCCAATATTTTGGGGGCTACCCCAATAAAAAAAATAAAAAAAATAAATAAAACCAGTGTTGGCTACCTCCTCCACCTCCACCCCCGCTTCCACCTACACCACTACGGTCAACACCTTCTCAACCTCCTACTCCACATCCACCTCCTTCTAGTTCAAGATTGTTATTTTTAATTTTTATTTATTTTATTTTAAGTTATTTCCTATCCACTTTTGTTTGCAGAGCACTTGCCATGCTCTTAAGCACATTTTGCTGCCTTTGCAGCCCTCTAACTATTTCCATTACATTTTTTTGCCATTTTAGTGCCCAAAGTTCGGGTCCCCATTGACTTCAATGGGGTTCGGGGTCAAGTTTGGGTCAAGTTCAGGTCCCGAACTCGAACTTTGCGACAAAGTTCGGCCGAACCTGGCGAACCCGAACTTCCAGGTGTTCGCTCAACTCTATGCAGAAGGCTGAATTGCAATTCAGTCCTCATGCTCAGGACCTTTTGGAAGGGATGGAGGAGTAAATGCCTGTCAGTACCCCAGTGACATCCCTTCCAACTTGTTCCTGCTTTCAGCTCCCGAACCCCTGAACCTAGTCATACCCAGGTGTCAGCAAAGGGGACAGCGGAGCCAGGTCAGGGGCTCCACATCAGCTGTTCCCCTCAGTCCACCACTGGTTGGCCTTGGGTCTGACATATCGGGGGACGTAAGAGGAGGTTGACCAAGAATGGTTGCCACCTCCTTTGTCAGCTGACAGCAGCACTGATGAGGAGGGAGTTAGGCACCAAGCCAATGATGTAACTATAGCCATCTTGAGAAATAAAAGTTCTGGAGGTCCAGCAAAATGTTCAGCTGTATCTTCTTTATTATGGTGAAGGTTATCACAACAGGTGAGCAACAGCAGGTGAGCTGGACATTTTTCTATATACAACTATAGCCATCTGTCAGCTGTGCCATGCCTGGGTGAGGAGAGGGAGGTCTGTGGCTCGGCTGGGTACCACTGCACTTACCCAGCACTTGAGAGTCAACCACTGGCGGGATTGGGAACAGATGAAGGGTGGTCATAGCAGCGCCACCAGCAGTGTGCAGGGGACAACACTTCCTGCCACTGTACTGCAGCCACCCTTACCCCTTCCAACTATGCATTCCCACTCCTCCGTTCCCTCTCCTAGAGGTACTGGTTCCAGCAGCCTGACCTCTGCCTCCACTGCACCCTCCTCTATGTCCTCCACTGAACGCACTATGCCCTACGCCCCCAGCTAGATGCTTGGACCAGCAGACATTGGCACGGACGATACATCAGTTTACTGCCCATTGGATGTCCCTCTGAGGCGCCGGGGAGGGATCAGCGGTATCTGAGTTTGTGGTCCCACCCCGGGATGTCCAGGTGAGAACTTCTGCTCTCCCTCAAGCCACTGTGACCACGGCTGTTGAGCCCCCCAGCAAGCGTCCCCATAGCTACGCAAGTGTGGCTCACGTCTGCTGCCAGGCCGTGCTCCAGCTTGTGAGCTTAGGGAAATGGAGACACACTGGACCTTATGTTCTGGCCGCCCTCCAGGCTCAGATCCAGAAGTGGCTGACACCCTGAAGGCTAGAGGCAGGTATGGTTGTCTGTGACAACGGCAGTAACCTCCTCGCCGCCCTCCATGCTGGCAGTCTTACACACGTGCCCTGCATGGCACATGTCCTCAACCTTGTGGTACAAAAGTTCTTACGCAAATTCCCAGGGTTGAGTGACATTGTGCAAAGGGTACGGAGGATTGCCAGCCACTTTCAACGCTCCGCAACCACTCACAGCGTCCCTGTCCAAACTGCAGCAGCACAACAGCCTGCCCCTCACAGACTGATTGTGGACAGGGTGACGCGGTGGAACTCCACCCTCCACATTCTGGAGAGGTTGTGGGAGCAGCGATAGGGGGTGAGGGAATACCTGCTAGATCTAGGCACTCCAGGGCCATGACACCCACTCCCCTACATCACTAATGCGGAGTGGAGGCAGATACAGCAGATCTGCCACATGTTGGCCCCATTTGAGCAGGCAAACAAGATGGTCAGCGGGAGCATGTCGGCCTCAAGACGTCCTCCCCATAGTGTTCCTGCTGGACAGAACACTAGATCGCCTGCTCGAGGCTGGGAGAGTGCTGCAACAAGAGGCAACACTGCTCCACCAAGACCAGGCCCAGGACGAGGAGTAATTTGGCAATTACTCTGAGTTTGATAACATCCAGGAGTCTGGGCCTGGTCAGGAGGGAGAGCTGGTGATGGGTGCACCGTTAGTCCGGGTGGGGCAACTCCCACAGGAGCAGCAGCAGCATAATATTTATATATTTATTATTTATTGTAATTAAGTATTTCTTGATTTATTTATTGATTGTTTTAATTTTCCTGGGAACACATTCCTGCTGCCAACTTAGAACCTGCTGCTATCAGAAGTGTCTTAGTTTACTTGTGGTGTTGCCCTGGTCTGGTGGGGGCCCATTCCTGGGAACACATTCCTGCTGCCAACTTAGAACCTGCTGCTGTCTGTCCTGAAGAGGTAGGCCCTATACTTGACCGTTCTCATCTAGCTGCTGCTGTCTGTCCTGATCATGCTGAGTTATGTGTAGGACTTATAATACACCAATACCTTTAGCTGCTGCTGCTGCCTGCCCTGCTGAGTTAGGCCGAGCTATGTGTAGGCCGTATACTTGAGCGTTATCTTGTACCTGCTGCTGCTGCTTTCTGTCCTGATCATGCTGACTTGTGTGTAAGCCTTATACTACACAATTTCCTTTAGCTGCTGCTGCTGCCTGCCCTGCTGAGTTAGGCCGAGCTATGAGTAGGCCTTGTACTCGACCGCTACCATGAGGAACTGGCAAGGCATTTGGTTCATTATAATTATACATATATATATATATATATATATATATATATAGTGGGAATTGCTCTGGTAGTCAGCGGTGCGGGTGCAGTACAGAGGCAAAGGGAGTCCAGGAAGTGCAGCAAACAGTGTTTTTTTCACACTTGCACAATTAGAACTCAAAACAGTCACTTAGTGTTACTTCACACACAGCGAAAACTTAAGGCAAAACAAAAAGTCCAAGACAGGATCAAATCACCTGTGTGGTTTAGGTGCGTGTTCGCACCTGGCTGTCAGCCCAGCCGCAGGAAAGTCCACCCTCAGGCTTCCAGGCCGACTGCACGCCTCTTTGTTGGGCTCTTGCTTCCAGCCCTGAGAGCTCCACAGAATACCAGCAGTTTCCAGGTTAATCCCCTCCACCTGCTGAGGTGGCTGCCTTTAAAGGCCCTCAAAAGCCCGGCCTGGACCGTGGGGGATAGGCACCCGCCCAACTCTTTGCCTACTCCCAGTAAGAGCCGGCCCGGATTGGCTTTGCAGCCATGCTAAGTATAAAGGTGTCAACAGCTACTGCTGTTAAAACATAAAACTTGGCTCTTACCTCACCGAGGCCAGGAACCTCGGTGACATTTATCTGCCATCCATGACGGCACCCTGCACCTTACCACATACCCCACCCCTTTGTTCAACCCTAAGGGGGTGGACACATGACAAACAGTGTACCCGGGAGAGGGCGTCCGCATTCCTCAGTAAACGGCCTGCTCTGTGCTCTACCGTAAATTTGTAATTCTGTAGAGACAGAAACCACCTGGTGACCCGGGCATTCCCCTCCTTGGCCTGGCTCATTCACTTGAGAGGGAGTGGTCGGTCACCAGGCGGAAGCTTCTGCCCAGCAGATAATAACGGAGGGCCTCGAGTGCCCACTTGATGGCCAGGCACCTCTCTCCACTATGCTGTACCTGGTCTCGGCTGGGGTGAGTTTACGGCTGAGGAAGACAACGGAATGCTCCTCCCCGTTGACTTACTGAGACAGTATAGCACCAAGGCCAACCTCAGAGGCGTCGGTCTGGACTATGAACTCCTTCTTGAAATCGGGTGTCACCAAAACCGGGGACCCACACAGGGCCGATTTCAAGGCGGAGAAAGCCTTTTCTGCCTGCTCATTCCGACGGACCGTCACTGACTTACGCCCTTTAACAACTCTGTCAACGGCGAAGCTATAGTGGCAAAGTGGGGCACAAACCTCATGTAATACCCTACAATTCCTAGGAACGACTTTACCTGCCTGGTGGTGACCGGTCGGGGCCAACTACGCATTGCCTCTATCTTATTTACCTGAGGTTTGATGACTCCCCGCCCAATGACATACCCCAGAAATTTGGTCTCTTCTAACCCAATCGCACACTTTTTTGGATTGGCGGTCAGTCCAGCTTTCCTCAGGGCATCCACTCACCGCCTGCACCTTGGGCAAATGGCTTTCCCAGTCGGTGCTATGGATGACTACGTCATCTAAGTATCCGAGGCGTACCGACGATGAGGTCGCAGCACAATGTCCATTAACCTTTGGAAGGTGGCGGGGCGCCATGCAGGCCAAAGGGTAACACCTTATAATGATACAGGCCCTGCGGGGTAACAAAAGCAGTTTTTCCTTGGCCGACTCCGTTAAGGGTACCTGCCAGTACCCTTTAGTGAGGTCTAGCACAGAAAAATAACGGGCTTGCCCTAAATTCTCAACAAGCTCGTCTACCCGGGGCATGGGATACGCATCAAACTTGGACACTTCATTTAACTTGCGAAAATCGTTGCAGAACCGCAACGTCCCATCTGGCTTGGGTATTAGGACTATGGGACTGGCCCACTCACTTTTCGACTCCTCAATGACATCGAGCTTCAACATTAATTGCACTTCCTCCGCGATGGCCCGCCACCGAGCCTCGGGTACCCGGTATGGTTTTAACCGGATCTTGGCCTGAGGCTCAGTGACGATATCACGTTGGATGAGAGACGTGCGGCCAGGAGGTCCGAGAACACATCCGTGTTCCGACTAATGAACTCCCTGACTTCCTGAACTTGTTTGGAAGTCAGGCTGTCTGCAATTTTTACCGTGGTTACTGCTTCACAGGCCTCGAACTGTGGGGCTGAACCCTTTCACCTAGAAGCCCTGGCCGGGGCTGTTGTCGTCGGCCGTGTCCCTATCTTTCCACGGCTTTAGTAAATTCACGTGGTACACCTGCTCCGGCTTGCGCCGCCCTGGCTGGTGTACTTTGTAATTTACTTCCCTACCTTCTCGATCACCTCATAGGGGCTCTGCCACCTAGCTAGGAACTTGCTGTCAAGGGTGGGTACCAGAACCAAAACCCGATCTCCCGGATTGAAGTCCCATACCCGAGCCTGATGATTATACACCCTACTCTGGGCTTGTTGCGCTGCCACCATATGCTCCCGGACCAGCGGCAACACCCTTTTCATCCATTCCTGCATCTGGGTGACATACTCAATGACACTTTTGTAGGGGACAGGCTGTTGTTCCCACGCTTCCTTGGCGATATCCAACAGGCCCCGAGGGTGTCTGCCATAAAGCAGGTCGAAGGGCGAGAACCCAGTAGAGGCCTGGGGCACCTCTCGCACTGTGAACATGAGATAGGGCAGAAGCAGATCCCAGTCCTTCCCATCTCTAGACACCACACTTTTTAACATATTTTTAAAGTTTGGTTAAACCTTTCGACAAGACCGTCTGTTTGAGGATGGTAAACGGACGTCCATAACTGCTTTATACGCAACAACTTACACAGTTCCCTCATAACTTTGGACATAAAAGGGTCCCTTGGTCTGTCAGAACCTCTTTTGGCAGGCCCACACGAGAAAACATTTCCATTAACTCTTTGGCAATGAGCTTAGCTGAGGTATGTCGCAGAGGCACCGCCTCCGGATACCGAGTGGCATAGTCGAGAACTACCAGAATGTGTTGGTGGCCCCTGGCAGACTTTGGTACAGGCCCGATTAGATCCATAGCGATACGCTCAAACGGGACCTCAATAATTGGAAGAGGTAGAGGGGGACTACGGAAATGTAGCTGGGGGCTATTTACCTGACAGGTTGGACAGGATTTACAATATTCTTCTACCTCCTTAAACACACCAGGCCAATAGAAGCGCTGCAGAATGCGGTCCTGCGTTTTTTGCCACCCCAAGTGTCCCCCAAGAACATGTTGGTGGGCAAGCTCCATGACGAGCTTGCGATATGCTGTGGGCACCACCAACTGTTCAACAGGCTCACCCCGGATTTGGTTCACCCGATATAACATTTCTTGGTGAACAACGAAGCGGGGAAATACTAACTCAGCTCCTGGTTTCTGGGGTTTACCATCAATTACCACCACATTCTCCCAGGCCCTGGTTAGGGTTTGGTCCCGGTGTTGGGCGGTCCCAAAATTGTCTCCGGAGACTTGGAGGTCTGCCAACTCAGGTCCTGGTGGCAAGTCCTCCGTGTCTCCCACCATTACACTCAGTGGGGGTGTTTCCCCCTCTATCACAGAAGTGGTGGTCACCCCTACCGCAGGCCCTTCGGACTCGGGCCCCCAGGGCTCTGGCCTCGCACTGGAATCAGGCCACTCTGCTAGGGTTACCCCTGTCTCATGGTTATTAGGCACTTTCATCTCAGGCCATAGTGACGGAAAACCAGGGAAGTCTCTCCCAATTATTAGTTCATAAGGTAACTTTGTGGAGACCGCCACTTCACAAGTCCACGTGCCGGCCACCGTGGACAGAGACACTACGGCAGTGGGATAGTCCTTTAAGTCTCCATGTATGTACACCACACCAACTTTCCGGCCCGTATACTGGGCGGGCTGTACCAGGGCAGCACTTACCAGGGTTACTAGGCTCCCTGAGTCCAGCAGCGCCACTGCCAGGTTATCACCCACTTGCACCTGGCACAGATGACGAATGTCTATTGTCTCGAGGGTGCCGGTTGCACACAGTCTCCTGGCATACATTGAAGCCCGGTACCCATAATTAGTCTCCATGGGTTCTCCCGGTGTGGACAGTCTGCCCTCACGTGGCCAGGCTCCTGACACCGCCAGCAGACTATCGGAACCGGGTCTACAAGGGGTACACCCCAAGCAGGTTTCTCGGGTATCAGTCGTCGGGACTGGATGGGAGACCTCCGGGGTTTGACTGGCCCCCTCCCAACAACACCCCCTTGCAGGTTTTTGGTGGCCTCATAGCGCTTCACCAGATCGACCATTTCTAGGGCATTAGCAGGTGATACCTGGCCGACCCAGTGCTGAAGGGGGTAAGGCAAGGCCCTCCAGAACATGTCAGCCAGCAGACGGTCCAGCATAGCAGTCGGACTTAGGATATCAGGCTGCAGCCATTTTTGCAACCTGTGCAGCAACTCATAGTACTGCGGCCTGGCGGGTTCAGCCGCTTTAAAGTCCCACTGGTGGACCCGCTGAGCCCGGACCAACACGTTTACTCCCAGTCTGGCCAGGATCTCCCGCTTCACCGTTGGGTAATCAGCAGCCTGGTCATCTGCTAAATCAAAGAAAACCTGCTGGGGTCCGGATGCCAGGAACGGAGCGACCACCTCAGCCCACTGGTCACAGGGTAACTTCTCCCTCACGGCCACCTTTCAAAGACCGCCAGATATGTCTCCACGTCGTCCGAGGGGGTCATCTTTGGGATCGCCGCACGGACCGCTTTCCGGGCATCATGGTCGTGGTGGGACGCTCCTGCAGCTTGTAAAGCCATCACGTGCTGTAACAGTAGCTGGTTGGTCTCCCACTGCTGCACGTTAGCCTCCATGGGAGCTTTCACAGCAGCCTCCATGTTGCCAGAAATTCCTGCTTGTAACTTTGCCAGTTTAATATATGCCATGCACTCGTGCTCAGCAAAACAAAAATTTCGGCGTTCATGCCAGCCTCACTGCGCATGCCCGCATCCGACACCAAATGTGGGAATTGCTCTGGTAGTCAGCGGTGCGGGTGCAGTACAGAGGCAAAGGGAGTCCAGGAAGTGCAGCAAACAGTGTTTTATTTCACACTTGAACAATTAAAACTCAAAACAGTCACTTAGTGTTACTTCACATACAGTGAAAACTTAAGGCAAAACAAAAAGTCCAAGACAGGATCAAATCACCTGTGTGGTTTAGGTGCGTGTTCAGCACCTGGCTGTCAGCCCAGCCGCAGGAAAGTCCACCCTCAGGCTTCCAGGCCGACTGCACGCCTCTTTGTTGGGCTCTTGCTTCCAGCCCTGAGAGCTCCACAGAATACCAGCAGTTTCCAGGTTAATCCCCTCCACCTGCTGAGGTGGCTGCCTTTAAAGGCCCGCAAAAGCCCGGCCTGGACCGTGGGGAATAGGCACCCGCCCAACTCTTTGCCTACTCCCAGTAAGAGCCGGCCCGGATTGGCTTTGCAGCCATGCTAAGTATAAAGGTGTCAACAGCTACTGCTGTTAACACATAAAACTCGGCTCTTACCTAACCAAGGCCAGGAACCTCGGTGACACGTATCTGCCATCTATGACGGCACCCTGCACCTTACCACAATATTTACACATATACACACACACAAATATGTTGGACCAAATTATTGGGACCTTTGCAATCTTAAAAAACATAATAAAAATTTACTATGGAAAATATACATTTTATATGCATGGTAGTAGATTCCTGATGTACGTGAATAACAAACAGGCTGCTGTTGTGGTAGCATAAGTTTATTTTACTTGTTTCACCGGTATGGCAGGGGCCCATTCCTAGGAACACTTTCCTGCTGCAAACTTATAACATGCTGCTGTCTGTTACTGCTGACTTAGTCCGAGCTATGTGAAGGCCTTAAACTACACTGTTAACTTACCATCTACCTGCTGCTGCTGTTATCCTGATCCTTCGGAGCTATATGTAGGCATTATATACACCATTATCATATAGTGCCGTTATTGTCCTTATCCTTCTAAGTTATGTGTAGGCCTTATACTACACCATTTCCATGTACATGCTGCTGTTGTCCTAATCATTCAGAGTTATGTGTAGGCCTTATAATACACCGTTACCATTAACTGCGGCTGCTCTCTGTCCTGATCATAAAGAATTGGCCCTGGACTAAAAGGTTCTTACAGCAAAGTTATCGTTTAAAATGATACTTTAGCATAACATAATTAAAAACCAAAAGATGTTACTACGGAAAACAACTATTTATTAATAACTTTGAAATAATAAAAAAATTGCTCTATGGCAATTTGGTCAGTCGCTCCTGGAGGTCCCATATTTCCTGCAGATGGGTACGCTTCATCTCCTCCAGCTGCTGCACCCTTTTGTTCAGACTACGTAGCTGCACCTGGATGTCTGTCATGGCTCTTTGATGAGTCTGCTGCATCTTTAAAAAAAATATTCATTGTAATGATTACTGTAATAAAAATAATTAATAAATTCAGATTAAGAGGCAATTACTGCATAGTGTGTAGTATTTTGTTAAGCACTGCCGATTGACATCAACCAGTTATTTTACTCTATTTATGATAATAATTTTACAGTTGGTTAGTTAATAATAGTTCAGTAGTGTATAAAGTTATTTATTTGGTTAGTTAAAGGTTTTTGTGATGGACCATGTGATTGGACCATATGATAAGCGCACTGACGTCATTACAGGTTCTTTAGCCGGCAGCTAATGATTGAAGAAGAGATCGCAACTACACGATCAAGTGGAGAAGGTGAGTTCATTTTTTATTTTAAACCGCTCAATCCACATTTTACTAAGCATTCTGTAGTGAGAATGCTATTATTTTCCCTTATAACCATGTTATAAGGAAAATATTAAAATCTACAGAATACTCAGCCCAAACCCAAACTTCAGTGAAGAAGTCCGGGTTCGGGTTTGGGTACTAAACAAGCCGATTTTTCCACGCGCTGCAAAACGCATTAAACGATTTGCACTCTTGCTGAAAAATCACGCATTTTCACGCAATGCACCCGCATCTTATCCGGGCGTCAAACTTGACGCCCATGTGAAGAGGCCTTAATGTTTCTGTATATGCTATGGGTACAGATTTATTTTATTGTGTACACATATTTACCCTCATGGCGAGGTAGAGATGTATGATGTAACTGGCTGATTTTTTACGTTTAACACACACATAAATATATATATATACACTCACAGCAAAGTACAGATGTATGATGTAACCAGCTGATTTACTAATTGACACACCAGGTACTACTACGCAATCATTTGTAAATGGATGAAATAATTATTTTCATAACTATATATATATATATACCTTACAGAGTGTTGGCGAAAGATACAAAGGTAACATAAGAAACGAAGCATTGTACCTGGGCATTTTTATCACAGATCTCTCTGATCCGCTCCCCATGCCTCCTCTTCAAGTCACACCGTTTTTTAACAATGGCCATCTTTTGTGGCTTGTTTGGAATTACGCATGCGCTGCAGGATAAAGATGCAAGCATATAATCCCAAATTTTTTACATATACGGATTTAAAATAATGTCAACAACAAAAAAAACAATTTCAGTCTTTAAAGGTCAAATATTAGATTTAGGGCTCATGCACCCGATATGTGCGCTGGCCCTTCCGTACATTGGGGACCACAATTGCTGTCACCACTGCACGGGTAACATCCGTGTGTCTGCTGCAGACTGATCCCAGACCCATTCACTTGAAAGGGTCCGTGATCTGTCCTTTCCGCAAAAAAATTGTGCAAGAACTACTTTTTGTGGTTCGGAGGCACAGTCAGAAACACCACAGAAGCACTCTGAGGTACTTCTGTGGGGTTCAGCACCGCATCTCCTGGATCGCAGACCTATTGAAGTGAATGGAGTACGTGATCTGTGATGCAGGGTGCACATGGCCGGTGGCCGTGTATTGCGGACCCGCTTTATGTGGGCCGCAATACAGCCACGTGCGTTACACGTTCAGTAAAGTTACCGTTATAAGATAAGGATTGTATTGCGATTGTATGTGTGTGGGGTCTGAGCCATCGTATCTTGTCCAGATGAGCAGATGTACCTGTCTAGTAAAGTGACAGTATGGTATGGGGTGTACAGCCGGTTCACCTTCCCGTGATGCACCGTTGGTAACACTAAATTAACCAGCAAATTATGGTGGTCAAAGAAAGCTTTTTTGGACCAAGAGGACAAAAACTTTAATCCATAGACTATGTATGTGTAGGGTATATAGTGTGGGGTATATAGTGTGTGGCTTTATATATATATAGTGTGTGGCTGGAAAAAAAATGTGAAATGCGCATGCGAGAGTGTCCATACATACATACTACAGAAATAGTGCTGTAATGTCCCAAAAATAAGTTCACCTATCAGTATAATGTTCTCAGACCTGATTAAAGGTGAAGTTGCATGTATCGCGCTAAAATATTTGAATCAATAGTGGCAATTTGCGCGATCTCGAATATTTTTAAACACTGTCTGTATATAAAGCTATTGTTAATGACATGCATGGAAATGTAATCTAAAACAGTGCTGAAATGCACATTACTTACCGTGATCAAAATTTCTTCCTCACCTTTTTAAAAGTTGCTGCAAACCATTTTGAAAATGGTTGACGTTTCGGCGTATAGCCTTCTTCAGAAAACTGGATGAGCTGCACTTGTTTAGCCAAGGAGGCTTGTATGGCGGTGGATGGGGCTCTATGGCTATACGCCGAAACGTCAATCATTTTGAAACTGGCAGCCCGCCTATTGCATACCAAGCTATAATAAATCAATTGAAGCATCACAGTGGTGTCCAGGAACCTTATTTGTCTACGTTTAACTTGGCTTGGGAACCGTTCCCTGTGACCCACGCATTCAAGTGGAGTGTTATCCAACTTGTTTACTACTGCCAACCATTTTCATCACTATTGTAGCTAGTGCGTGTGTGCGTGCGTTCGTGCACACAGAATAGCGCAATGGAAAAGAATACCACGAATATTTCAAAATCACAAATATTTAGCGAATATTCGCCAAAATATTTGTGATATATCGCGAAATCGAATATTGCCCCTGCTGCCAATCACTATTTTTGAGCACATATGGGGTGTTGCTGTATTTGGGAGGAAATGGGGAACAAAGAGTGGGGTACATTTTATCCTGTTACCCTTTGGGAAAGTGAAAATGTGGGTGTAAATCAACTTTTTATGAAAAAATTGCAAATTTTCATTTTTACTGCTAAGTGTTTCCTAATTCTAGGAAATAACTTTGAGGTCAAAGTGCTTACTACACACCTTGAAAGATTCCTTTAGAGGTGTAGTTTCAAAAATGGGGTCACTTTTGGGGGTCTCCACTGTAGGGCTACCTCAGGGTGTTTTCATATGTGACATAGCTCGAATTACCATTCCAGCTAAATCCACTCACCAAAAGCAATATGGTCCTCTTTCCACTCTGAAGCCTGCTGTGCGCCCATACATGAATTTTGATCACATATAGGTTTCTGTAAACTACAGAATCAGGGTAATAGATTTTGAGTTTTGTTTGGCTGTTAACCATTGATGTGTTGCAGGAAAAATTGATTAAAATGAAAAATCTACAAAAAAAAAAAAAAAAGTTAAATTTAGAAATTTCATTCCCATTTTCCTTTATTCCTGTGGGACACCTAAAGTGTTAACTAAGTTTGTAAAATCAGTTTTGAATAGCTTGGGGGAGTAGTTTCTAAAATGGGGTGATTTATGGGTGGTTTCTAATCTGTAAGCTTTACAAAGTGACTTCATAACTGAGCGGGTCCTTACAAAATTGGGTTTTGGAAATGCTCTTAAAAATGTTAAGATTTTCTTCTAAACTTCTAAGCCTTCTAACATCTCAAAAAAAGAAAAATGTAGTTTACAAAATGATCCAAACATGAAGTAGACATATGGGAGATGTAAAGTAATATCTATTTTAGGAGGTATTACTATTTATTTTAAGAGTAGTGGAAATTGAAATTGAAAGTTGTAAATTTTTCTACATTTTTGGTAAATTTAGTATTTTATATAAAATGAACTATTTTGACTAAAGATACCACTGTCATGAAGTGCAATATGTGACAGAAAACAATCTCAGAATGGTTTGGATAAGGTAAAGCGTTTCAAAGTTATCACAACATAAAGTGACACATGTCAGATTTGCAAAAATGGCTGAGTCCTTAAGGTGAAAAATGGCAATGTTCTTAAGGGTTAAACACCACATTGATTTCCATTTCAGTTCACCGATTTTTGTAAAACTACAGTATGCCCTGCAGAATGAACAGAACATCGTTCTGTGTTGGGCTAATGAATGAGAGAAATATGTGGTGTCTGATCATAAGGACAGTGGCGTAGCTATAGGGGTGCAGCGGTCGCAATTGCGACCTGGCCCCTAAGTCAGAGAGGCCCATGGGGCCCCTCAGGAAGAGACAGTCTAAAGCCTATAACTCTGACAAGGTTATTTGAGGTCTTGAGGACCTTTTTCCCTCAGCCAATCAGTGGCTGCAGCTGTGTTGCATGTCAGGCCAGCGATTTCCTGCTGAGCCAATAACTGGCCTGACACATGTGACATAACTGTGGCCACTGATTGGCTGGTATGCAAGTCTCAAGACCTCAAACAATTGTCGGAGGCCAGGAAGAAGAAACCAGGAGTCAGCCAGTTGCCACACAGAGAGAGAAGAGGAGCTGCTACCGACTGGACCAGGACCAGGTGAGCAGAATGTTTTACATAATATTAATAGAGGAGGACTGTGACATGGAGAGGAGAACTGTGACATGGAGGGGGAGGACTGTGACATGGAGGAGAAGGACTGTGACATGGAGGAGAACTGTGACATGGAGGGAGAACTGTGACATGGAGGGGGAGGACTGTGACATGGAGGGGAGGACTGTGACATGGAGCGCCAAATGGAGCCCTACGGATCCCATGAGACTATAATGGCGTCCGTTGGGTGTCCGCACCGAAGATGATTTTGGAGCGGAGTCAAAAGTCCTGCATGCACAGCTTTGTCTCCGGCTCAAAATCGGCCGAGAGCGGACACCTAGCGAGCGTATCATGTCTATGAGGATCCATCCAGACTCTGTTCGGCTTCGGTTATGTGCCGAATGCATACTTTCCTTTCTCCTGCTCCTATAACAGAGCAGAAGAAGCGGAACGACCGGACGGGGGAGGAGGGGCCAAATTGAACTCTTGCCAGGGCCCGTGGAGCCTATAGCTACGCCCCTGCTTAGGGACATTGTACATTCACAATCAAGCTTCTATTCTACTGTCAGGGATACTGAAGGGAAGGTTAGAATGAAGAATTGTCTAGAGTAGAAAGATGCCAGCCAGGGAGTGGGAAGTGAGGAGCTGAGGGCTGGGTGTGTCTGGCAGTGCATTCTAGCTGCAATTACTGCCTTATAACACAGCTGCAGCAGCTACAGAACATCAAAAGCAGCTATCATTTTTACAGAAATGTACAGATTTTTTTTTTTTTTTGGGGGGAGTAAGCAGAGGATAGGTAGCATTTGAAATCTCAGTGAAAGCAGGAACTACTTTTTCTGTGAGTTATGTGTTTATATATTTTCATCCGCATGTTTTATTTTGTGCAGGATGTTTGTGTGTGGTGCTTGTGGTTCGCGCCGGTATCCTCCATTGTATGCAATTTTGCTGGGGATAGCCGTTCGCTGCGAACCACATGCGGAGAACTGCCCCCAGTTAGAAACACGCCACAGTGTTTGGGGTTTGGAGCAGTCCCACCCATTTAGGCACGTTGTTTTCTGTGATTCTTGTTTTATATGTATTGAATGTGCCATTGCATATGGCTGGTGTCACATGGTCTGTTGTAGATGTAGCTGGCGGGCTCATTTGTTCCCCATTGCATTGTTGGTCCTGCAATGCAGGTGAGTGGGAGAGGGCTGTAGGCTGCTTAATACCTGTTCAGACCTTGTTCACACACCATAGGTAGTCTAGTGGTAGGACCCCATGTCATGCTGAGATACCGTGAAGTGGTGCTTAAAGGGGCTCCGATATGTTCCTGATTGGAAATATTGGCGAATCTCTCAGCTTTTAACACCAGAGTGAGGATTAGCCAGTGTTGTCAGTTGCTTATCCATGTGGTGCATCTTTTTCTGTGAAAAACGTGAACTACTAGTCCAAAGTTCGTGTCAGAAAATGTCCATTTTTATGTTGAAGTTTAGGAAAATAGCATATTAGTGTGTCGAGCTATACAAGGGTAGCCAAAGATTATATCTCTGAGGCACAGCTCCCAGGAACTTCATCGTTGCCCCCACCGGCCAGGGCTCCAGCTGTTACCCCGCTGCCCAAAACAGCACCTATGGAGGTAGGCCAGAATCTGAGATCCCTGCATGTGTGTTGGCCTATGATGACCCCTGGTGCTATAAGACCTTTCTGCCATCACCTCTGGAGCCAGGTTTTATAAGATTAAGTTACCTTAAGCAATGGGGCACCCTTTCTGCTGGATGAGAGACCTCGAGTGAAGCAGAGACCATTATGTTCCTGGACAAGGCATTTTCTGTTTACAGAAAAGAGATGAGAACATAGTCCTACCACTTTACAAATCACTAGTCAGACCACACATGGGGTACTGTGTATAGTTCTGGGCTCCTGTGAACAAGGCAGACATAGCAGAGCTGGAGAGGGGTTCAGAGGAGGGCAACTAAAGTAATAACTGGAATAGAGGGATCTACAGTACCCTGAAAGGTTATCAAAATTAGGGTTATTCACTTTAGAAAAAACACGACTGAGGGAGATCTAATAACTATGTATAAATATATCAGGGGTCAGTACAGAGATCTCTCCCACCATCTATTTATCCCCAGGACTGTGACTGTGAGAGGGACATCCTCTGCGTCTGGAGGAAAGAAAGGTTTGTACACAAACATAGAAAAGGATTCTTCACGGTAGAGCAGTGAGACTATGGAACTCTCGGCCTGAGGAGGTGGTGATGGTGAGTACAATAAAGGAATTCAAGAGGAGCCTAGATGTATTTCTGGAGTGTAATAATATTACAGGTTATAGCTACTAGAGATAGGTCGTTGATCCAGGGAGTTATTCTGATTGCCTGATTGGAGTTGGGAAGGAATTTTTTTCCCCTTAAGTGGGAAAAGTGGCTTCTACCTCACAGGGTTTTTGCTTTCCTCTGGATCAACTTGTAGGAAACAGGCTGAACTGGATGGACAAAAGCACAGTACTGACTAGTCAACCGTCAGTTGGTATATTGGGTATAGTGATGAGAAATAGAAAGGAATTCACAGAAGACACCACTAAAATGTAACTTTTATTAGATAGACTAAAAGATAGATGTCAATTCAGACAAAGTTTTGTCACTAACTTGCTCTAATGTGTGATAATCATTAGACCGGGCAGGTATGGGATATGCAGGGAGGAATAACCTATCCCTCACACTTACCCTGGTTGCTAGAAGTCCCTGCCTAGCACCGCAGAATAGCCGCCCGATAGGGCGATCCGCATCAGGAACCTCCTATAGACCCTCAACTGTCCCTGATGCGGAAGAAACCCACCACCAGAATGTCAGTTGCCGTCTGCAGGTCAGTCAAGATACAAAAAACAAAAAATCTTTATACAGTTTGCCCAATGGCCCAGGGGTATGATGGACCCCCAGATGGTAATTTATAATTATAAATTTGTCCTAGAGGTTATATTCTACCTCTAAAAGACAGTACTCCATGTCCCTTGTCCCAACGCGTTTCCCACATCGAGCCCGATGTGGTTCATCAGGGGACTATACACAAGAAGGGAAATACCCTAGATGTTTTGTCGGCAGTAAGGGTATGAATACTGACCAATCAATGACACAGTATGATGACACAATATGGATTCACTTAGTGTACCCGGTCCAGGAGCAATATACCCTATATCCCAACATGCCTCCTAAGGTATATATTGGAGTGCTGGCATATAGGGAACAGATAGACAAATAATAACCCAGGACCGTGGAGTCGGAAAGGCGACAGAAAATCCGGACACAAGACCAGGCCCAAGATAGGGCAAAGATATGTCAGATAACCGGCGCATACACTGGCAGATCTCAGGTAATAAAAAGATAGTGAAATTACAGAGGGTCTGCCAGTGTATAATCAGGACCGGTAAAGACTAGGGAGTCTGACTCTACCCGGTCACCCCTGATGTCGGTGACCAATACCCCTAGCTATACGGACCAAGACCAAGCAACAGCTGACAAGCAGATAATCATCCGATACTAGAGCCTAACTGTTGTCATACAGATGGAATTCAATGGAAGGCTATATACCACCCCTCAACAGCATACAACAACACTGCATACTTGAAAGGTGAAGAAGATAATTTAGTCAACTTCCAGATACTTGCGGGGTCACTGTATCTACAGTGTGGGGTTGGTGGTCTGGTCTGTCTTGTCCGAGTCGTCCCCTGGGCGTGCGTGCCTCACCTGTTCTCACTCACGCGCCCATTTTTAAAGAGGGCGCCCGGCGTCCGCCCGAACAGCACGTACGGCAATCACTGCGTCACGGTCAGGACGCTCCGATCACGTGATTGCTCACGTGGGCGGAAGTTTGTGCTCACCCGCACACGTGATGCGTTTCAAAGGCCGGAACTAGTGGTCTGGTCATGTGATCAACTGTCATCATGCGTTCCAAGTATGTATTAGTGTAATCCACAATGATTAGTTGTGTGTTTATATTTCTATATGTACATACTGCAACTTGAATTCATAAATGTGGGTCCCTATTTTAACGTGTAGCATATACACACAAGAGTGAACAACTAGATATAAATAAACAAACAGGCAAGAAAGGACACAACAGTAACTGATGTGTAATGTACAATCCCATCTGTCCTAACCCTGTATTAACAATACGGAAAAGTCATCACAAAGCAAAGCACGGTATTTTTGGGTGCCAACCAAGTTTTGGTGCACCCAGACTATTCCATACATTAAGTGGCCAATAGGCCCAAGCGGCTAGTTCCTAAATAAAGCAATTGTAGTCTATGTTTTCATTAAGGCCTATAGGGAATAGGGTATTCAGTTTAAAGGTCCATTTTGCTTCCTTCTGTCTTAAAATACTATCGGTGTCACCACCCCTGATGGTCACATGCACCACTTCTACCATATTGAATTTTACACCTGGATTGATTCCTCCATGATTAGCCATTATGTGTCTCTTACAATGAGCTTGTCCCGTCGGTTTCTGATCCATCATACCCTGGGCCATTGGGCAAACTGTATAAAGATTTTTTTGTTTTTGTATCTTGACTGACCTGCAGACGGCACGACATTCTTGGTGAGTGGGTTTCTTCCGCATCAGGGACAGTTGAGGGTCTACAGGAGGTTCCTGATGGGATCGCTCTACCTGAGGCGGCTATTCTGCGGTGCTAGGCAGGGTTTCTAGCAACCAGGGTAAGGTGAGGGATAGGTTATTCCTCCCTGCATATCCCATACCTGCCGGTCTAATGATTATCACACATTAGAGCAAGTTAGTGACAAAACTTGTCTGAATTGACATCTATCTTTTAGTCTATCTAATAAAAGTTACATTTTAGTGGTGTCTTCTGTGAATTCCTGAACTGGATGGACAAATGTCTTTTTTCGGTCTTATATACTATGTTACTATGTTACATATGAACCATGAACTTTTAATTAATTAATTATTTATTTTTGGAAAGTCTGGGATAGGGTTATATAAAGGTTTTGTCCCATAATTAATTATGGAGTTATATGATTAGGACTATATCATGTATCTTGAGGGTTTGACTAATTATGTATATCACTTTTTTATTATTCGCTATTTTGCACACCTACTTTATGAATTTGGAATTTTATATTTCTGTTTTCCATTTGAGGTTTTAGCATATTGGTTTCATATTTTTCACTTTTTACTTTTTAGTATGTAGGGTCATTTTTTGATATATATATTTTGGAATCACAAAATTTATCACCTGCACTGTCACTATATATATACTGTAAATGTGTTTCTGTTATATAATTATCATGAATTTTGTATTGATATTTACTCACATTATTATGTGCAGATTTTCACTCACGAGATAAGGATGACTATTGCTTTCACCGAATTGGTTGTATATTGTTATAAGGTAATCATAATAGCCATTGCCAATGGGGTTAAATAGTGTTTCAGTTGTTCATTTAAATGCCAATTGTGTTTGGACTGTATATCACATGATGGATTATATGCTAAAGAGGCCTCCACCCTGGTTGGAGCGCATCGCGAACATGCACTAGTGGACGGCATTATGGGAGCTCCTTGATTACTCGTTTCCACCTGACGCGTTGGAGCAGGGGCATTATCCTGTGCCATGCGTGATTCACTTCAATGGTGATGATGGTGGCACGTGGGCACGATCTACACCTGCTGAGTGGCGCGAGTAGCGTGCCGCTGCTGGGACGGAAGTCCACTACTCATGTAATGTATACGCTCTTTAAAGCCACAGGTGTGTTCCCTACTATTTATACCCCAATATTCTTACTAATATATCTTAGCCTCCTGCGAAGCCAGTGAGTTGGTGAAACGTGCGTTGAGGTAGCAGCGGTATCGAGTCGGTGTTCTGCCGAGAAGTCTATAGTTTGCCGAAAGTCTATAGCGGAGTCACGTGCGCACAAGCGCACTTCCATAAATCATTCCTGCAGCCTCCATTGCAGTAGTTCGCCACCGCATGTGCATACCTATAGGGTATAGAGACTTTGCCAAAGTGACAGTCATCTCATTAAAAATACAGCCCTAACCCCCAGCGCTCATTAGTCTACGTAATTTGTACCCTCGCGCGGCTCACTTCGCTGCCTCGTGACAGTCATCTCAGTAAAATGCACGCATCTACATTAATTTGTACCTCGCGGGCTTGCTTAGCCCCACCATCAATGAGGATACACTGCCCCAATTTTAGATACGAGACGATCAGAATGGACCATTAAGAAGGAGGAGGGTTTAAGCCCGCTGTAAATAGCTACCATTTTAAGCTCTAGGTTTGTTGCTCCTTAACCTGATGAAGCCATATGTGTGGAAAACACGTCGGAGGCAATAGGAACTCTGATTTTAATAACTGAGACATAGGCAGAGATATATGGGAGACGTGCTCCAGACGCCTCTCTCACCTTTAATAACGAATTCCATAGCAATAGCGTTGATAGATAGAGCGTGTGCTTATAGTTTAGATAGTGTTATTACTCCAGGTAAATAAGATACTATCCTGTCACAGCCGGAAGTGGGAAACCCCACCGTGCATTGTCCACGGCCGCTGGGACAGATAGCAGGGAAAGGGAGCTGGTGACCTCCTAAAGCATCCCTATGAGGCCCTGGCCTCCCTAACAGTATGGGCCGACCTTGAAGTTAGGAGGCCCATACCTCAGAAGTCCTGGAGCCCTAAGAATCCTTGCTTAACCCTGGATATAGTGACAGGGCAGAGACCACCTGCTCATCAATACCACAGATGGGCAGGAGTCTCCAGAGGCCCCTCAGCAGCCGGGAACCAGACAGTGTAGCCATACGTG
>JAKVIS010000167.1:0-118758 GCA_033119425.1 Bufotes viridis | reverse complement strand
GTATACTGTCCTCTGTAGTATATATACAGTATACTGTCCTCTGTAGTATATATACAGTATACTGTCCTCTGTAGTATATATACAGTATACTGTCCTCTGTAGTATATATACAGTATACTGTCCTCTGTAGTAGTATATATACAGTATACTGTCCTCTGTAGTATATATACAGTATACTGTCCTCTGTAGTATATATACAGTATACTGTCCTCTAGTAGTATATATACAGTATACTGTCCTCTGTAGTATATATACAGTATACTGTCCTCTGTAGTATATATACAGTATACTGTCCTCTGTATGTATATATACAGTATACTGTCCTCTGTAGTGTATATACAGTATACTGTCCTCTGTAGTGTATATACAGTATACTGTCCTCTGTAGTATGTATATACAGTATACTGTCCTCTGTAGTATATATATACAGTATACTGTCCTCTGTAGTATAGATATACAGTATACTGTCCTCTGTAGTATATATACAGTATACTGTCCTCTGTAGTATATATAACAGTATACTGTCCTCTATACAGTATACTGTCCTCTGTAGTATGATATACAGTATACTGTCCTCTGTAGTATATATACAGTATACTGACCTCTGTAGTATATATACAGTATACTGTCCTCTGTAGTATATATACAGTATACTGTCCTCTGTAGTATATATACAGTATACTGTCCTCTGTAGTATATATATACAGTATACTGTCCTTTGTAGTATATATATATACAGTATACTGTCCTCTGTAGTGTATATATACAGTATACTGTCCTCTGTAGTATATATACAGTATACTGTCCTCTGTAGTATATATATACAGTATACTGTCCTCTGTAGTGTATATATACAGTATACTGTCCTCTGTAGTATATATACAGTACACTGTCCTCTGTAGTGTATATATACAGTGTACTGTCCTCTGTAGTATATATACAGTATACTGTCCTCTGTAGTATATATATCAGTATACTGTCCTCTGTAGTATATATACAGTATACTGTCCTCTGTAGTATATATACAATATACTGTCCTCTGTAGTATATATACAGTATACTGATCCTCTGTAGTATATATATACACAGTATACTGTCCTCTGTAGTGTATATATACAGTATACTGTCCTCTGTAGTGTATATATACAGTATACTGTCCTCTGTAGTATATATACAGTATACTGTCCTCTGTAGTATATATACAGTATACTGTCCTCTGTAGTATATATACACAGTATACTGTCCTCTGTAGTATATATACAGTATACTGTCCTCTGTAGTATATATACAGTATACTGTCCTCTGTAGTATATATACAGTATACTGGTCCTCTGTAGTATATATACAGTATACTGTCCTCTGTAGTATATATACAGTATACTGTCCTCTGTAGTATATATACAGTATACTGTCCTCTGTAGTTATATATACAGTATACTGTCCTCTGTAGTATATATATACAGTATACTGTCCTCTGTAGTATATATACAGTATACTGTCCTCTGTAGTATATATACAGTATACTGTCCTCTGTAGTTATATATACAGTATACTGTCCTCTGTAGTATATATACAGTATACTGACCTCTGTAGTATATATACAGTATACTGTCCTCTGTAGTATATATACAGTATACTGTCCTCTGTAGTGTATATATACAGTACACTGGCCTCTGTAGTATATATACAGTATACTGTCCTCTGTAGTATATATACAGTATACTGACCTCTGTAGTATATATACAGTATACTGTCCTCTGTAGTATATATACAGTATACTGTCCTCTGTAGTATATATACAGTATACTGTCCTCTGTAGTATATATACAGTATACTGTCCTCTGTAGTATATATACAGTATACTGTCCTCTGTAGTTATATATACAGTATACTGTCCTCTGTAGTATATATACAGTATACTGTCCTCTGTAGTATATATACAGTATACTGTCCTCTGTAGTGATATATATACAGTATACTGTCCTCTGTAGTATGTATATACTGTATACTGTCCTCTGTAGTATATATACAGTATACTGTCCTCTGTAGTATATATATACAGTATACTGTCCTCTGTAGTATATATACAGTATACTGTCCTCTGTAGTATATATACTGTATACTCTCCTCTGTAGTGTATATACAGTATACTGTCCTCTGTAGTGTATATATACAGTATACTGTCCTCTGTAGTATATATACAGTATACTGTCCTCTGTAGTATATATACAGTATACTGTCCTCTATAGTATATATACAGTATACTGTCCTCTGTAGTATATATACAGTATACTGACCTCTGTAGTATATATATACACAGTATACTGTCCTCTGTAGTATATATACAGTATACTGTCCTCTGTAGTGTATATATATATATACAGTATACTGTCCTCTGTAGTGTATATACAGTACACTGTCCTCTGTAGTATATATACAGTATACTGTCCTCTGTAGTATGTATACAGTATACTATCCTCTGTAGTATATATACAGTGTACTGTCCTCTGTAGTATATATACAGTGTACTGTCCTCTGTAGTATATATACAGTATACTGTCCTCTGTAGTATATATACAGTATACTGTCCTCTGTAGTATATATATACAGTACACTGTCCTCTGTAGTATATATACAGTATACTGTCCTCTGTAGTATATATATACAGTATACTGTCCTCTGTAGTATATATACAGTATACTGTCCTCTGTAGTATATATACAGTATACTGTCCTCTGTAGTATATATACAGTATATTGTCCTCTGTAGTATATATACAGTACACTGTCCTCTGTAGTATATATACAGTATACTGTCCTCTGTAGTATATATATACAGTATACTGTCCTCTGTAGTATATATACAGTATACTGTCCTCTGTAGTATATATATACAGTATATCATCCTCTTCAGTGTTAATTACTTTACACAGTTTAGTGTCTTCTGTAAATATTGATATTTTACTGTGCAGGCCTTCTACAAGATCATTATAAATATATTGAAGAGATGTTGTCCTTGACCATAGTTACAGCTCCACACGTCAGCGCTGCCATGAACTGTACCAGACACCAACAGGCTCAAGGACTGGCCCACCTTCTGCTGTAAATACGTATGCAGGGCTAGTACAACTTTTTTTAGAGAAGTAGCGACGACTTGAGACTTTCCACCTTGTGTGGGCACAAGCCATCAGTTCTGTGAAAGGTGCAGATTCCACGATCTGGAAAGGCAGGGACTGCAGCACCAGCAGCTTGGCCAGGAGCACGTTCAGCTTCTGCACTGTTGGATGAGTGCACGCATACTGTTTCTTTGCAATAGCCTAGCAGGGTGATTGATTGCTGGCAAAACGAGTGACAAGTAGTAAGTGGAGTAGGACTAGCAGATGATGGGAAAGAAACAAAGCTCCTTCTGCTGAGGTGGTGGAACCTTAACTGCTGGAGAAGGGGTGCGAGCTGCTGGGAGATGCGTCAGGCTGTTCCACTACATTAGCGCCACGGTTTTCCCAGGCCTCTTTATGGTGATGCTCCATGTGTGGACGCAGTTCTGTGGTGCCAACATTGGCATCCTTGTCGTGCTTCACCTTCTGCCCACAGATACGGCCTACATACGGCCACGCTGACGTCCTCCGGTGACTTGTTAAAAATTCCCACACCGGCGACTAGGGCAGTTTGCCCCCACCTCTCCGTGATGACTGCCGTGACCTCTGTGAACCCGTGCACTGCTAGTTGTTTCAGGACAGGTAGGCTCTGGAGTAGCAGAAGATCTACCCCAGGAATGTTTGACTCCAGATTTCACACTGCTGCCACCATTATGGCTCATGGCAACACTTGCACCATGCTGGCTCAGCGGAATGTTGCCACCCTGCCACTGCCTCATGGCCCTGCTGCCACCCTCAACCCCTGAAGATGATGATGATGCCCCTCTTCACCTGGCTCCCACGTGTGATCGGCTACATCAAAATCCACTGCTGTCTGCTCGTCACTTATGTCACCCACACCAGTCCCTGTCCACTCGCAACACCTGCTCCCATTGCTACTTGTACACCTACAGGAGGACGCAGCAGACCTCTCCTCCAAATCTGGGCTGGACAGTAGCTGCTGACTGTCCTCAGTAAAATCTTCCTCAGGGCCAGCAACGTACATTAGTTGCCTGGCAGAAGGAGAAGCAAAGGAAAGAGGCAGGTTCAGGACAGGTGAGGGCATAGAGCTTGTTTCTGGGCCATGCCAACTAAGTGTGGTGTCAGAGGAACTGGTTGTATGTGGCTGATGTCAGTTGAGATGATGTTAAAGACCGAGTCAACCATTCAAGGACAGCTGGATTGCTGGTTAAACACGACCGCTCGGGTGACACTGGTAGCTCTGGCCTGTTGCTGCGGCTGCTACCACCCCCTCTTCTTCTACTTGTGCCGGCTGCAGCAACATTCTTGCCACTGTCTGGTCCTTGGGAGGACCCAGACACCTGCCTGTTGGACATACTGTACAGTAACAGTAACTGTATATATAAAATACATTATTCAATGTCAATATGGACACCCCAATAACAGTAGAAGGAGACAGGTTATTAAACCCAATTTGAAAATCAAGACCTAATAGAATTACTTATCTATTACACAAAGAGGGCACCCTAATAACAGTAGAATTAGACAGGTTATTCATCCAAATTTGAGAATCAAGTGGATATAGAATTGCTTACCTATTAAACAAGGTGGACACTGTTCAATTAGATAGCTCTGTGCCCTACACAGGATTGATGAAAAGCGGGCTGTCTTCTATGCATCCCTTCAGCTTCAGATTAGAGTCCCTGCAGTCTCCCTACAGTGTCAGAAAACTCTCCCTATGATCTCCTGCACAGTCCCTATCCAATATTCTACAATTAAAGGCTTTTTAGAACACTGTCCCTAGCACTTGTGACGTCTGTCCCTAAGCTCAGCTCACAGTGAAATAGGTGACACCACGGAATGAGGCTTTTATAGGGTTGTGACATCATAGAGGCTGGCTAGCTGCTGATTGGCTAGGTGCACGGTATTATAGGTGATCTCACATTCCAAGGTTTCTTACTATCTCTTTGTAACACGTGTAGCCGCCATTTTAGGGAACAAAAAAGACTATTTGTTACTACAAAGCGCAAGGAAATTTGGATTAGTTGCAAATCGAATTTTTCTAAACTTCGATCGAATTCCACTTTGAATGCTTTGCTTCACTCAACACTACTGGTGACCCATGGTCTGTGGCTCAGTAGCTCGGCTGTCTCCTTGGTCACAGGGCTGGTGACTCCTGGTCTGTGGATCAGTATCCCCATCTCGGCGTCCTCTTCTGGTCACTCAGTAGTCTGGCAGAGTCTCCTCGTCTAAGCACTGATCCCTAACTGCAGAACACTAGGGGCAGACACAGACAGAAGCGGGCCACTGTGCAAAGAATGTCCCTGCCCGACTCCTTTCCTCAGAGCTTTGTGGCAAGGGGCAGGGGTGCACCTAGCCATTCTGCTACCAAAGGCAAAAATGAAATGGCGCCCTTCCATGCAAAATTCTCAACTTAACCCCTTCCCTCCAGCCCTACTGTTAAAGACATACTTGGAAACCATCACATACAGCTCTACAAACATACAGGAGAATACAGCACCACAGACCTCTTACATCCAGTGACAACGTCTCTGATGTAGACATTCTCTTTCCTCATCGTCTCTGTTCAGAACAGAACACCATGATGAATTCTTTCAGCCATGAAACTAACAAAATAAAAATAACTGTGCTCAGGAAATAGTATTTCTGACACTAATACTGTATCCATAATGTCCCCAAAAATAATTGCACTAAACTAATACTGTGCCAGGGTGTCCCCACAGTAATAATGGTCCTCCAAAGTCCCACCAATAGAAATAATCATCTGCCAGAGAGCACTCAGTGTTAACAGTGTCCCCAATAGTAATAATGTCCTTGTTGGGCCCCAAACGTAACAATGCCCCCATAGTGCCCATAGTACTAATCATGCTCCCCCTAATCTCCCAGTAGTAATAATTCTCTTTACAATGTGTCCTAGTGGAAAAAGCCCCCTTATAATGTGTGACAATACAAAAATACCCCCTATAATGTGCGACAATACAAAAAATATTATAGAGAAGAAATTGTACTGCCATACAGATTAGTCCCCCTATAGTAATAATATTTAGAGATGAGCGAACACCTGGATGCTCGGGTTCGAGAGGTTCGGCCGAACTTCCGGAAAATGTCCGGGTTCGTGATCCGAACTCAACCCGAACTTCATCCCGAACCCGAACCCCATAGAAGTCAATGGGGACCCGAACTTTTGGGCACTAAAAAGGCTGTAAAAGACACCCAGAGGGATAATATACCACAATAAACGCATTGCGATTACAACTTTGAGCTACCGATCACCATGGAACGCCTCCTCCAGTAGAATGTACTGTCGGATCTGAGAATTAAGTTGAAATCGCAATGCGATATTATATATCTGCTTAATCGCATTGCCGATTTCAACTTAGCATTGCTAAATAATTCCATCCATACTGAGTCAGTAAGTTAACGAATATGGATGGAAATATTTAGCAATGCTAAGTTGAAACGGCAATGCGATTAAGCAGAAATATAATAACGCATTGCGATTTCAACTTAATTCTCACATCCGACAGTACATTCTACTGGAGGAGGCGTTCTCATGGTGATCGGTAGCTCAAAGTTGTAATCGCAATGCGATTAAGCAAATACATAAGAATCGCATTGGAATAGAACTTAAAGCTGTCTCTTAGTCAGTTTTAGTATTGGTGTGCTGTAATAGAAGTTACATTCGTACGCGAATATAACTTAGAGCAATACAGTCAACTTTACACTGTTAGTTTTATTATCGCGATAATACAACTATTCAAGAATCGTGTACGCTAGCGCCTGTACGTGTGCTACCTGACACTATTCTATTTTGCCAGCCACAGCTGAAACCACTGATTTAGGGTATTGCTATTTTGGCAATTGAATTTAACCCCAGAAAATAATCTATCCTTTGCCAGACAGCAGACAGTATTATACTTGTCTAGCCAAAGCTGGAACACCAGATTTAGGGGATTGGTATTTGGGCAATTGTATTTAACCCCTTAATAAAATATAGAAATTGCTTTCCTGAGTTTCTAGGGGTGACAATTAGCACAGCCAAGCCCCTGATGTAGGATATAGCAAAAAGAAACTAGTATTGATGGATTGATGGACTTGGTGGCAGCTTTCTTCTGGCGCACTACAAGTCACAAAATGGCCGCCGATCAACCCAGAAAATAAGTGACAGAAAAACGCTCTGTGCAGCCTAAAAACCAGCGAGCAAGTAACCAGCAGAAGTTCAATCATTCTCAGCTGTAGATCGATCCGCTCATTAGGTGCTGTTGCTGACTTTAACCTGCCTAATCTCGCCCTCACAGAAGCTGCGTCCTCTCCCTACACTAATCAGAGCAGTGTGACATGCGGCGCCACGTGACTCCAGCTTATATAGAGGCTGGGTCACATGTTGCATCTTGGTCAATCACAGCCATGCCATTAGTAGGCATGGCTGTGATGGGCTCTCAGGGCAAGAAGTAAAACGCTAGCTTATTGGCTGCTGTGCAGCCCTTCAGAAAGCGGGAAGAAATCGCCGAACACCGAACCCGAACCAGAACTTTTTGAAAATGTCCGGTTCGGGTTCCTGTCCCGAACAGGCCTCAAAACTCCGGTACGAACCCGAACTATTCTCGAACTGTTCGCTCAACACTAATAATATTCCTACCTATATTCCTAGAGCACCAGTGGATCCTCACCACACATAGCCAGGCCGATAGAGCACCAGTGGATCCTCACCCACCACACATAGCCAGGCCGATAGAGCACCAGTGGATCCTCACCCACCACACATAGCCAGGCTGATAGAGCACCAGTGGATCCTCACCCACCACACATAGCCAGGCCGATAGAGCACCAGTGGATCCTCGCCCGCCACACATAGCCAGGCTGATAGAGCACCAGTGGATCCTCACCCGCCACACATAGCCAGGCCGATAGAGCACCAGTGGATCCTCACCCACCACACATAGCCAGGCCGATAGAGCCTGACCCACCACACATAGCCAGGCTGATAGAGCACCAGTGGATCCTCACCCACCACACATAGCCAGGCTGATAGAGCCTGACCCACCACACATAGCCAGGCTGATAGAGCACCAGTGGATCCTCACCCACCACACATAGCCAGGCTGATAGAGCACCAGTGGATCCTCACCCACCACACATAGCCAGGCTGATAGAGCACCAGTGGATCCTCACCCACCACACATAGCCAGGCTGATAGAGCCTGACCCACCACACATAGCCAGGCCGATAGAGCCTGACCCACCACACATAGCCAGGCAGATAAAGCACCAGTGGATCCTCGCCCGCCACACATAGCCAGGCTGATAGAGCCTGACCCACCACACATAGCCAGGCCGATAGAGCACCAGTGGTTCCTCGCCCGCCACACATAGCCAGGCTGATAGAGCCTGACCCACCACATATAGCCAGGCCGATAGAGCACCAGTGAATCCTCACCCACCACACATAGCCAGGCCGATAGAGCCTGACCCACCACACATAGCCAGGCCGATAGAGCCTGACCCACCACACATAGCCAGGCTGATAGAGCCTGACCCACCACACATAGCCAGGCCGATAGAGCACTAGTGGATCCTCACCCACCACACATAGCCAGGCCGATAGAGCCTGACCCACCACATATAGCCAGGCCGATAGAGCCTGACCCACCACATATAGCCAGGCCGATAGAGCACCAGTGGATCCTCACCCACCACACATAGCCAGGCTGATAGAGCCTGACCCACCACACATAGCCAGGCCGATAGAGCCTGACCCACCACACATAGCCAGGCTGATAGAGCCTGACCCACCACATATAGCCAGGCCGATAGAGCACCAGTAAATCCTCACCCACCACACATAGCCAGGCCGATAGAGCCTGACCCACCACACATAGCCAGGCCGATAGAGCCTGACCCACCACATATAGCCAGGCCGATAGAGCACCAGTGAATCCTCACCCACCACACATAGCCAGGCCGATAGAGCACTAGTGGATCCTCACCCACCACACATAGCCAGGCCGATAGAGCCTGACCCACCACACATAGCCAGGCCGATAGAGCCTGACCCACCACATATAGCCAGGCCGATAGAGCACCAGTGAATCCTCACCCACCACACATAGCCAGGCCGATAGAGCACCAGTGGATCCTCACCCACCACACATAGCCAGGCCGATAGAGCCTGATCCACCACACATAGCCAGGCCGATAGAGCCTGACCCACCACATATAGCCAGGCTTGACACCTTTTGTGTCAAGTCAGTTTCCTGCATTTGATTTCCAGCGGTGGTCTAAGCCGATAGAACCCCACCACCTCTACACAGAAACCACAGAGGCCCAGTATATTTAATAGGGCGGCAGGCATGGCATTTTCATTAAGATGCTGAATTTAACAACGCGGCTGAGCTGTAAAATCCATGTGGTTTATTGTGAGCTCGTATATAGGCGTGAGCGGCTCTTTAAAGCACAAGCTGCGCAGGATGTTCCCTTGATGTTGGGTCCAATGTGTAATATCAGGGTCGTACATAAAGCAGGTCGATGCTGTGCACAAACCTCACACCATTCTCTTCTCCTGATCAGAGGGAAATGTTCCAAGTGGCCATTGATAGCCACGTTCCAAGCACGGCGCATTCTAGGTGTAGAACCTGCGCCATGAGGCCCGGCAATTTCCAGCAACCAGGCTTCCATCTAGAATGTCTGCAAGGATGTTAGTATTCCTGCAGCCATTGCCGCCATTTCTCAGTGCAAGACACAGAGAGGTCTATGTTTTATTTCATTTCTTATTATTCTTAGCAGATGTTTGGCCTCTTCAGAGCATTATAAAAGAATTCAGAAATTGGCACAGCTGGTATGTCAGAAATGTAAGCCCACTGTGGCTCCCAGATCACCCGCTGACCTGAGGCCTTTGAAGACCCGGACTGACAGCGTTGCCATCAGATGTATAACGCAATAACCCCTTGTCTGCGTGGATCCAACATCTAAGGGTTTAGTAACACGAAAGTTCTGGGGTTCTTACTGTAACTTTGTTTACACACTGAGCACCATTAGAACCTGTCCAAACATCAGAACTGGTCCAAATATCAGAACCTGCCCAAACATCAGAACTGGTCCAAATATCAGAACCTGTCCAAACATCACAACTACCCCAAATATAAGAACCTGCCCAAACATCAGAACTGGTCCAAATATCAGAACCTGTCCAAACATCAGAACTGGTCCAAATATCAGAACCTGTCCAAACATCACAACTGGTCCAAACATCAGAACCTGTCCAACATCACAACTACCCCAAATATCAGAACTGGTCCAAATATCAGAACCTGTCCAAACATCACAACTACCCCAAATATAAGAACCTGACCAAACATTACAACTGGTCCAAACATCATAACCTGTCCAAATATCAGAAACTGTCGAAACAGCACAATTGGTCCAAATATCCGAACCCATCAAAACATCAGACCCTGTCCAAGTATCGCAATGGTTCCAAATATCAGCGCTCTTCCAAACATCATAACTGGTCCAAATGTCAGAACTGGTCCAAATGTCAGAACTCATCCAAACATTAAAATCAGAGCCAATCCAAAACAACAGAACTGGTCTAGACTTGATAACAGGATGGCTGGAGGTTGAAGTACAACTGGAACCCTGAATGTTCTGCCTCAGCATCAACGAGGTCCTGGTCCTCCAGCTCTAGGGACCCAAACATCAGTCCCATCCAGGAATCAGAGCCTGAAGAGTTCCTAAGGACTCTAGACAATCAAAGAGAATAACCGCCAGTCTGCAGATAGGGACCAGTGCTTAGTAGGAGAGACTCTGCCAGTCTGCAGATAGGGACCAGTGCTTAGTAGATGAGACTCTGCCAGTCTGCAGATAGGGACCAGTGCTTAGTAGAAGATACTCTGCCAGTCTGTAGATAGGGACCAGTGCTTAGTAGATGAGACTCTGCCAGTCTGCAGATAGTGACCAGTGCTTAGTAGGAGAGACTCTGCCAGTCTGCAGATAGGGACCAGTGCTTAGTAGAAGATACTCTGCCAGTCTGTAGATAGGTACCAGTGCTTAGTAGGAGAGACTCTGCCAGTCTGCAGATAGTGACCAGTGCTTAGTAGGAGAGACTCTGCCAGTCTGTAGATAGGGACCAGTGCTTAGTAGGAGAGACTCTGCCAGTCTGCAGATAGTGACCAGTGCTTAGTAGGAGAGACTCTGCCAGTCTGCAGATAGTATCCAGTGCTTAGTAGGAGAGACTCTGCCAGTCTGCAGATAGGGAGCAGTGCTTAGTAGGAGAGACTCTGCCAGTCTGCAGATAGGGACCAGTGCTTAGTAGGAGAGACTCTGCCAGTCTGCAGATAGGGACCAGTGCTTAGTAGGAGAGACTCTGCCAGTCTGCAGATAGGGACCAGTGCTTAGTAGGAGAGACTCTGCCAGTCTGCAGATAGGGACCAGTGCTTAGTAGAAGAGACTCTGCCAGTCTGCAGATAGGGACCAGTGCTTAGTAGGAGAGACTCTGCCAGTCTGCAGATAGGGACCAGTGCTTAGTAGAAGAGACTCTGCCAGTCTGCAGATAGGGACCAGTGCTTAGTAGAAGAGACTCTGCCAGTCTGCAGATAGGGACCAGTGCTTAGTAGAAGAGACTCTGCCAGTCTGCAGATAGGGACCAGTGCTTAGTAGGAGAGACTCTGCCAGTCTGCAGATAGGGACCAGTGCTTAGTAGGAGAGACTCTGCCAGTCTGCAGATAGGGACCAGTGCTTAGTAGGAGAGACTCTGCCAGTCTGCAGATAGGGACCAGTGCTTAGTAGGAGAGACTCTGCCAGTCTGCAGATAGGGACCAGTGCTTAGTAGGAGAGACTCTGCCAGTCTGCAGATAGGGACCAGTGCTTAGTAGGAGAGACTCTGCCAGTCTGCAGATAGGGACCAGTGCTTAGTAGGAGAGACTCTGCCAGTCTGCAGATAGGGACCAGTGCTTAGTAGGAGAGACTCTGCCAGTCTGCAGATAGGGACCAGTGCTTAGTAGGAGAGACTCTGCCAGTCTGCAGATAGGGACCAGTGCTTAGTAGGAGAGACTCTGCCAGTCTGCAGATAGGGACCAGTGCTTAGTAGGAGAGACTCTGCCAGTCTGCAGATAGGGACCAGTGCTTAGTAGGAGAGACTCTGCCAGTCTGCAGATAGGGACCAGTGCTTAGTAGGAGAGACTCTGCCAGTCTGCAGATAGGGACCAGTGCTTAGTAGAAGAGACTCTGCCAGTCTGCAGATAGGGACCAGTGCTTAGTAGGAGAGACTCTGCCAGTCTGCAGATAGGGACCAGTGCTTAGTAGGAGAGACTCTGCCAGTCTGCAGATAGGGACCAGTGCTTAGTAGGAGAGACTCTGCCAGTCTGCAGATAGGGACCAGTGCTTAGTAGGAGAGACTCTGCCAGTCTGCAGATAGGGACCAGTGCTTAGTAGGAGAGACTCTGCCAGTCTGCAGATAGGGACCAGTGCTTAGTAGGAGAGACTCTGCCAGTCTGCAGATAGGGACCAGTGCTTAGTAGGAGAGACTCTGCCAGTCTGCAGATAGGGACCAGTGCTTAGTAGGAGAGACTCTGCCAGTCTGCAGATAGGGACCAGTGCTTAGTAGAAGAGACTCTGCCAGTCTGCAGATAGGGACCAGTGCTTAGTAGGAGAGACTCTGCCAGTCTGCAGATAGGGACCAGTGCTTAGTAGAAGAGACTCTGCCAGTCTGCAGATAGGGACCAGTGCTTAGTAGGAGAGACTCTGCCAGTCTGCAGATAGGGACCAGTGCTTAGTAGGAGAGACTCTGCCAGTCTGCAGATAGGGACCAGTGCTTAGTAGGAGAGACTCTGCCAGTCTGCAGATAGGGACCAGTGCTTAGTAGGAGAGACTCTGCCAGTCTGCAGATAGGGACCAGTGCTTAGTAGGAGAGACTCTGCCAGTCTGCAGATAGGGACCAGTGCTTAGTAGGAGAGACTCTGCCAGTCTGCAGATAGGGACCAGTGCTTAGTAGGAGAGACTCTGCCAGTCTGCAGATAGGGACCAGTGCTTAGTAGGAGAGACTCTGCCAGTCTGCAGATAGGGACCAGTGCTTAGTAGGAGAGACTCTGCCAGTCTGCAGATAGGGACCAGTGCTTAGTAGGAGAGACTCTGCCAGTCTGCAGATAGGGACCAGTGCTTAGTAGGAGAGACTCTGCCAGTCTGCAGATAGGGACCAGTGCTTAGTAGAAGAGACTCTGCCAGTCTGCAGATAGGGACCAGTGCTTAGTAGGAGAGACTCTGCCAGTCTGCAGATAGGGACCAGTGCTTAGTAGGAGAGACTCTGCCAGTCTGCAGATAGGGACCAGTGCTTAGTAGGAGAGACTCTGCCAGTCTGCAGATAGGGACCAGTGCTTAGTAGGAGAGACTCTGCCAGTCTGCAGATAGGGACCAGTGCTTAGTAGGAGAGACTCTGCCAGTCTGCAGATAGGGACCAGTGCTTAGTAGAAGAGACTCTGCCAGTCTGCAGATAGGGACCAGTGCTTAGTAGGAGAGACTCTGCCAGTCTGCAGATAGGGACCAGTGCTTAGTAGGAGAGACTCTGCCAGTCTGCAGATAGGGACCAGTGCTTAGTAGGAGAGACTCTGCCAGTCTGCAGATAGGGACCAGTGCTTAGTAGGAGAGACTCTGCCAGTCTGCAGATAGGGACCAGTGCTTAGTAGGAGAGACTCTGCCAGTCTGCAGATAGGGACCAGTGCTTAGTAGGAGAGACTCTGCCAGTCTGCAGATAGGGACCAGTGCTTAGTAGGAGAGACTCTGCCAGTCTGCAGATAGGGACCAGTGCTTAGTAGGAGAGACTCTGCCAGTCTGCAGATAGGGACCAGTGCTTAGTAGGAGAGACTCTGCCAGTCTGCAGATAGGGACCAGTGCTTAGTAGGAGAGACTCTGCCAGTCTGCAGATAGGGACCAGTGCTTAGTAGGAGAGACTCTGCCAGTCTGCAGATAGGGACCAGTGCTTAGTAGGAGAGACTCTGCCAGTCTGCAGATAGGGACCAGTGCTTAGTAGGAGAGACTCTGCCAGTCTGCAGATAGGGACCAGTGCTTAGTAGGAGAGACTCTGCCAGTCTGCAGATAGGGACCAGTGCTTAGTAGGAGAGACTCTGCCAGTCTGCAGATAGGGACCAGTGCTTAGTAGGAGAGACTCTGCCAGTCTGCAGATAGGGACCAGTGCTTAGTAGGAGAGACTCTGCCAGTCTGCAGATAGGGACCAGTGCTTAGTAGGAGAGACTCTGCCAGTCTGCAGATAGGGACCAGTGCTTAGTAGGAGAGACTCTGCCAGTCTGCAGATAGGGACCAGTGCTTAGTAGGAGAGACTCTGCCAGTCTGCAGATAGGGACCAGTGCTTAGTAGAAGAGACTCTGCCAGTCTGCAGATAGGGACCAGTGCTTAGTAGGAGAGACTCTGCCAGTCTGCAGATAGGGACCAGTGCTTAGTAGGAGAGACTCTGCCAGTCTGCAGATAGGGACCAGTGCTTAGTAGGAGAGACTCTGCCAGTCTGCAGATAGGGACCAGTGCTTAGTAGGAGAGACTCTGCCAGTCTGCAGATAGGGACCAGTGCTTAGTAGGAGAGACTCTGCCAGTCTGCAGATAGGGACCAGTGCTTAGTAGGAGAGACTCTGCCAGTCTGCAGATAGGGACCAGTGCTTAGTAGGAGAGACTCTGCCAGTCTGCAGATAGGGACCAGTGCTTAGTAGGAGAGACTCTGCCAGTCTGCAGATAGGGACCAGTGCTTAGTAGGAGAGACTCTGCCAGTCTGCAGATAGGGACCAGTGCTTAGTAGGAGAGACTCTGCCAGTCTGCAGATAGGGACCAGTGCTTAGTAGAAGAGACTCTGCCAGTCTGCAGATAGGGACCAGTGCTTAGTAGGAGAGACTCTGCCAGTCTGCAGATAGGGACCAGTGCTTAGTAGGAGAGACTCTGCCAGTCTGCAGATAGGGACCAGTGCTTAGTAGGAGAGACTCTGCCAGTCTGCAGATAGGGACCAGTGCTTAGTAGGAGAGACTCTGCCAGTCTGCAGATAGGGACCAGTGCTTAGTAGAAGAGACTCTGCCAGTCTGCAGATAGGGACCAGTGCTTAGTAGGAGAGACTCTGCCAGTCTGCAGATAGGGACCAGTGCTTAGTAGGAGAGACTCTGCCAGTCTGCAGATAGGGACCAGTGCTTAGTAGGAGAGACTCTGCCAGTCTGCAGATAGGGACCAGTGCTTAGTAGGAGAGACTCTGCCAGTCTGCAGATAGGGACCAGTGCTTAGTAGGAGAGACTCTGCCAGTCTGCAGATAGGGACCAGTGCTTAGTAGGAGAGACTCTGCCAGTCTGCAGATAGGGACCAGTGCTTAGTAGGAGAGACTCTGCCAGTCTGCAGATAGAGACCAGTGCTTAGTAGGAGAGACTCTGCCAGTCTGCAGATAGGGACCAGTGCTTAGTAGAAGAGACTCTGCCAGTCTGCAGATAGGGACCAGTGCTTAGTAGAAGAGACTCTGCCAGTCTGCAGATAGGGACCAGTGCTTAGTAGAAGAGACTCTGCCAGTCTGCAGATAGGGACCAGTGCTTAGTAGGAGAGACTCTGCCAGTCTGCAGATAGGGACCAGTGCTTAGTAGGAGAGACTCTGCCAGTCTGCAGATAGGGACCAGTGCTTAGTAGGAGAGACTCTGCCAGTCTGCAGATAGGGACCAGTGCTTAGTAGGAGAGACTCTGCCAGTCTGCAGATAGGGACCAGTGCTTAGTAGGAGAGACTCTGCCAGTCTGCAGATAGGGACCAGTGCTTAGTAGGAGAGACTCTGCCAGTCTGCAGATAGGGACCAGTGCTTAGTAAGAGAGACTCTGCCAGTCTGCAGATAGGGACCAGTTCTTAGTAGGAGAGACTCTGCCAGTCTGCAGATAGAGACCAGTGCTTAGTAGGAGAGACTCTGCCAGTCTGCAGATAGGGACCAGTGCTTAGTAGCAGAGACTCTGCCAGTCTGCAGATAGGGACCAGTGCTTAGTAGGAGAGACTCTGCCAGTCTGCAGATAGGGACCAGTGCTTAGTAGGAGAGACTCTGCCAGTCTGCATATAGGGACCAGTGCTCAGTAGGAGAGACTCTGCCAGTCTGCAGATAGGGACCAGTGCTTAGTAGAAGAGACTCTGCCAGTCTGAAGATAGAGACCAGTGCTTAGTAGAAGAGACTCTGCCAGTCTGCAGATAGGGACCAGTGCTCAGTAGGAGAGACTCTGCCAGTCTGCAGATAGAGACCAGTGCTTAGTTGGAGAGACTCTGCCAGTCTGCAGATAGGGACCAGTGCTTAGTAGGAGAGACTCTGCCAGTCTGCAGATAGTGACCAGTGCTTAGTAGGAGAGACTCTGCCAGTCTGCATATAGGGACCAGTGCTTAGTAGAGGAGACTCTACCAGTCTGCAGATAGGGACCAGTGATTAGTAGAGGAGACTCTGCCAGTCAGCAGATAGGGACCAGTGCTTAGTAGAGGAGACTCTGCCAGTCTGTAGATAGGGACCAGTGCTTAGTAGAGGAAACTGTACCAGTCTGCAGATAGGGACCAGTGCTTAGTAGAGGAGACTCTGCCAGTCTGCAGATAGGGACCAGTGCTTAGTAGAGGAGACTCTGCCAGTCTGCAGATAGGGACCAGTGCTTAGTAGGAGAGACTCTGCCAGTCTGCAGATAGGCACCAGTGCTTAGTAGGAGAGACTCTGCCAGTCTGCAGATAGGGACCAGTTCTTAGTAGGAGAGACTCTGCCAGTCTGCAGATAGGGACCAGTGCTTAGTAGGAGAGACTCTGCCAGTCTGCAGATAGAGACCAGTGTTTAGTAGGAGAGACTCTGCCAGTCTGCAGATAGGGACCAGTGCTTAGTAGAAGAGACTCTGCCAGTCTGCAGATAGGGACCAGTGCTTAGTAGGAGAGACTCTGCCAGTCTGCAGATAGGGACCAGTGCTTAGTAGGAGAGACTCTGCCAGTCTGCAGATAGGGACCAGTGCTCAGTAGGAGAGACTCTGCCAGTCTGCAGATAGAGACCAGTGCTTAGTAGAAAAGACTCTGCCAGTCTGCAGATAGGGACCAGTGCTTAGTAGGAGAGACTCTGCCAGCCTGCCGATAGGCACCAGTGCTTAGTAAGAGAGACTCTGCCAGTCTGCAGATAGGGACCAGTTCTTAGTAGGAGAGACTCTGCCAGTCTGCAGATAGAGACCATTGCTTAGTAGAAAAGACTCTGCCAGTCTGCAGATAGGGACCAGTGCTTAGTAGGAGAGACTCTGCCAGCCTGCCAATAGGCACCAGTGCTTAGTAAGAGAGACTCTGCCAGTCTGCAGATAGGGACCAGTTCTTAGTAGGAGAGACTCTGCCAGTCTGCAGATAGAGACCAGTGCTTAGTAGGAGAGACTCTGCCAGTCTGCAGATAGGGACCAGTGCTTAGTAGGAGAGACTCTGCCAGTCTGCAGATAGGGACCAGTGCTTAGTAGAAGAGACTCTGCCAGTCTGCAGATAGGGACCAGTGCTTAGTAGGAGAGACTCTGCCAGTCTGTAGATATGGACCAGTGCTTAGTAAGAGAGACTCTGCCAGTCTGCAGATAGGGACCAGTGCTTAGTAGGAGAGACTCTGCCAGTCTGTAGATAGGGTCCAGTGCTTAGTAGGAGAGACTCTGCCAGTCTGTAGATAGGCACCAGTGCTTAGTAGGAGAGACTCTGCCAGTCTGCAGATAGGCACCAGTGCTTAGTAGGAGAGACTCTGCCAGTCTGCAGATAGGGACCAGTGCTTAGTAGATGAGACTCTGCCAGTCTGCAGATAGGGACCAGTGCTTAGTAGGAGATACTCTGCCAGTCTGCAGATAGGGACCAGTGCTTAGTAGGAGAGACTCTGCCAGTCTGCAGATAGTGACCAGAACTTAGTAGGAGAGACTCTGCCAGTCTGCAGATAGGGACCAGTGCTTAGTAGAAGAGACTCTGCCAGTCTGTAGATAGTGACCAGTGCTTAGTAGGAGAGACTCTGCCAGTCTGCAGATATGGACCAGTGCTTAGTAGAAGAGACTCTGCCAGTCTGCAGATAGGGACCAGTGCTTAGTAGAGGAGACTCTGCCAGTCTGCAGATAGGGACCAGTGCTTAGTAGGAGAGAATTTGCCAGTCTGCAGATAGAGACCAGTGCTTAGTAGGAGAGACTCTGCCAGTCTGCAGATAGGGACCAGTGCTTAGTAGAAGAGACTCTGCCAGTCTGCAGATAGGGACCAGTGCTTAGTAGGAGAGACTCTGCCAGTCTGTAGATAGGGACCAGTGCTTAGTAGGAGAGACTCTGCCAGTCTGCAGATAGGGATCAGTGCTTAGTAGAAGAGACTCTGCCAGTCTGCAGATAGGGACCAGTGCTTAGTAGAAGAGACTCTGCCAGTCTGTAGATAGTGACCAGTGCTTAGTAGGAGAGACTCTGCCAGTCTGCAGATATGGACCAGTGCTTAGTAGAAGAGACTCTGCCAGTCTGCAGATAGGTACCAGTGCTTAGTAGAGGAGACTCTGCCAGTCTGCAGATAGGGACCAGTGCTTAGTAGGAGAGAATTTGCCAGTCTGCAGATAGAGACCAGTGCTTAGTAGGAGAGACTCTGCCAGTCTGCAGATAGGGACCAGTGCTTAGTAGAAGAGACTCTGCCAGTCTGCAGATAGGGACCAGTGCTTAGTAGAAGAGACTCTGCCAGTCTGCAGATAGGGACCAGTGCTTAGTAGGAGAGACTCTGCCAGTCTGTAGATAGGGACCAGTGCTTAGTAGGAGAGACTCTGCCAGTCTGAAGATAGGGAGCAGTGCTTAGTAGGAGAGACTCTGCCAGTCTGCAGATAGAGACCAGTGCTTAGTAGAAGAGACTCTGCCAGTCTGTAGATAGGGAGCAGTGCTTACTAGGAGAGACTCTGCCAGTCTGCAGATACTGACCAGTGCTTAGTAGAAGAGACTCTGCCAGTCTGCAGATAGGGACCAGTGCTTAGTAGAAGAGACTCTGCCAGTCTGCAGATAGGGACCAGTGCTTAGTAGGAGAGACTCTGCCAGTCTGCAGATAGGGACCAGTGCTTAGTAGAGAGAGACTCTGCCAGTCTGCAGATAGGGACCAGTGCTTAGTAGGAGAGACTCTGCCAGTCTGTAGATAGGGACCAGTGCTTAGTAGGAGAGACTCTGCCAGTCTGCAGATAGGGACCAGTGCTTAGTAGAAGAGACTCTTCCAGTCTGTAGATAGGGACCAGTGCTTAGTAGGAGAGACTCTGCCAGTCTGCAGATAGGGACCAGTGCTTAGTAGAAGAGACTCTGCCAGTCTGCAGATAGGGACCAGTGCTTAGTAGGAGAGACTCTGCCAGTCTGTAGATAGGGACCAGTGCTTAGTAGGAGAGACTCTGCCAGTCTGAAGATAGGGAGCAGTGCTTAGTAGGAGAGACTCTGCCAGTCTGCAGATAGAGACCAGTGCTTAGTAGAAGAGACTCTGCCAGTCTGTAGATAGGGAGCAGTGCTTACTAGGAGAGACTCTGCCAGTCTCCAGATACTGACCAGTGCTTAGTAGAAGAGACTCTGCCAGTCTGCAGATAGGGACCAGTGCTTAGTAGAAGAGACTCTGCCAGTCTGTAGATAGGGACCAGTGCTTAGTAGGAGAGACTCTGCCAGTCTGCAGATAGGGACCAGTGCTTAGTAGAAGAGACTCTGCCAGTCTGCAGATAGGGACCAGTGCTTAGTAGGAGAGACTCTGCCAGTCTGTAGATAGGGACCAGTGCTTAGTAGGAGAGACTCTGCCAGTCTGCAGATAGGGACCAGTGCTTAGTAGAAGAGACTCTTCCAGTCTGTAGATAGGGACCAGTGCTTAGTAGGAGAGACTCTGCCAGTCTGCAGATAGGGACCAGTGCTTAGTAGAAGAGACTCTGCCAGTCTGCAGATAGGGACCAGTGCTTAGTAGGAGAGACTCTGCCAGTCTGCATGAGTGACCAGAATAAGACTTTGAGAGGGGATTCTGTGGCACGGATCCCAGGTTACCAGCCCATTTACCAGGGAGCCAGCCTTCTGTGAGAAGACTGCAGTGACTAACATCTCACACATCGTAAGTAGCCTTTGTTGATAAGTGCCAAAAAATACACATGACACGAGGATTGGAGAAATGGGAGTGGTTAAAAATTGACTTTAACATTCCTATATCAAAAAACCACTGACCCTGAAGGCTTGAGTTGCCGCTTTTCATTTCCTCTAACTGTCGCTTTCCTGTATGCTAATAAGAGTTCCGTCTCACAGCGAGCATGTAGGATAGCTTCAGGGCCAACTCCCCCGCCATGGAGTGGAGCAAGACCACCCCACCGACCACCCCCAACAAGCACCTAAGTGCACTATTTAATCTGTCCTGTAAATGTTATACAAAAATATGCAAACCAATCGGATTCAGATGCCCACCATCTGCAATATCGCCCTCCAGCATCCTGTGACATAAGGAAAGACCGCCCAAAGTCCGAACATAGCGGGCAATGCAAATGGTAAGTAGCCTGCGAGATCCCTCAATCACAGCCCCACTTCATGCACCAAGCCAAAGTCTCCAGCAAACAAACTTCAGACCGTGAAAAAAACACAAACATTAAATAATAATAAAAATGCCCCAAATCGGCCTTGATTAATGACAGCAACCCGGCATCTCAACTGCCCCAAATCAATAGCACAGGTGTGCACCATAAAAACCTCAGGGCCCTACATAAGGGCCCTACATAATCTGTACAATCCCAACAGTTGTAACCTCTGTAGCCCCCAAATCCCATTCCAATGGACTGCTGCAGAGAATCGCCCCAAATACAGGCCTGGAGACCGATGTCCTGCGTGACAAGCAGCGCAGTATATATAAAGGTGACCTACGATCCAAACACAAGGCAAACCTGAAAGAGAAGACATAAGAAGAAAGACAACCCATCAAACCACAACTAAATCTGAGAGCCCCACAGCGAACAGCCGGGTGAAAGCCCCAGAGAAGGAGCATTTGTGGCAGAAATGCAGAACATAAAAAAAATTGGCAGTGCCCTCAGTATTCACTCTTCGGTCGTCAGAAAGGGGCCACTCAGTTTCTGCGCTAAATTCTACTGAAGCCAATAGTTGGTGGCCTTAGACGCCCCAACCCATGTCAGGAGATAAAGGCAAGCCATCAACAGCACCGTGCAACTTGTGAGCGCTAAAGATGATATCCAAATGAACTAACAATTCGGCTCCTTTATTTGGGAAACACTGGCGAATGACATGAGCTAGGGAAGCGAAGCCCTGCAGCCGGTGACCAAATGGTTTTGCAGACTTTACCTTTTATCAGAACCCTTTTCTCCTTGCCAACCAATCCACAGAAATCAAAGACCATATATTCACAAACTCATGTTTCCAAATACGGGCCTCGATGTCCGCAGACAAGTGAGTGCCGAGAGGTGATACTCCACAATAAAGGGAATCACAAAAGACAACCAACCAAACTAGAGCTCTGCCCAGGCGCACAATGTGTCACCTCCGAAAGGGAACCCAGAGAAGCCGTGCCACCCTCAAAACAGAAAACAAATCACTCATGGCAGTACCGCTCCAAGCTTGAGCACAGGATGACTCCACCTGAGACGGTGTCCCACGACCCCCAAGGGTACCTTCACAGACAGTCGTCTACCAGTACCATTCACTGCGCCCTACCTGGTGAACCAGAGGAACATGATGGGTCAGCTGAGGCTCTCGTGACAGACACTGTCGCGTATCATTTTTCTCTGAGATATGGAGCCTGATACGGACAAAGCCGATGAAGAAGAGGATGATGAGCTCCTCGTTGAAGATGAAGTGTATCTATGAGAACGCCTGCGGCGATGGCTACAACGGCTGTCCGGTCGGTGATGGCGGCCACAATGACATCTCTTCCTCTTCATCAATCTTGAGCGCTCTGTTCCTACAAAAGAAGAACCAGAAAGGGGGCATAGAATGATGGCCTGACATAGCAGGTCATCACCACGCGACACACCCAGGTAAGAGCTGGCACGAAGGGGCTGTCAGGTGGGCCCCACAAACTCCTGCCTACGGCACTGTCCTTCCAGCCATGGATGCTGCAGTCACCCCAAACCTGAGCAACCTCAGCATCAGCCTGGGTAATTGTGTCAAGTTCAGCAGGGTGAACAGGGCCACTACCCACCTCACCACCCCTACACTGCCACACCCACTGACCTGTCCGCCTGTGAGGAGGGGAGGACTGATTAGGGCTCGCCCCTGCAGTGCACATCACCCCTCACCCTCATATGGCAGGGATGCAGACAGCTCAGCAGACCCTGTGGGAAGACAATCCCCCTCCCCAGATGAATAAACCAACCTGAATGCTGAGAGACATTCCCTGGCCACCAGGAGTAGTCATCCAGTGACCTCTTCCGCTACCCTCGGTGCCACCTGTCATAGGAGGTCACCAGCCATGAAGCTGGTCATACAGATGTGTCGCCTAATATAAACCTTTCAATCTCTCTCCTGCATTTTCTTGCTTGATTCAAAATCACCACACTTAACCCTGCCACCTTCGCTATATGGATCAGTGGCTTCCAAGAGAGACAGCTAGTTCAGGCCTGTCCACAACATCAAACCCTTCGTCAGCCCGTGAGGAGACTGGAGAAGCCAGCCCTATGCCTCACCCTAGGGAGGAGACTGGAGAAGCCAGCCCTATGCCTCACCCTAGGGAGGAGACTGGAGAAGCCAGCCCTATGCCTCACCCTAGGGAGGAGACTGGAGAAGCCAGCACTATGCCTCGTCTCAGGAGGAGACTGGAGAAGGCAGCCATATGCCTCACCCTAGGGAGGAGACTGGAGAAGCCAGCCCTATGCCTCACCCTAGGGAGGAGACTGGAGAAGCCAGCCCTATGCCTTACCCTAGGGAGGAGACTGGAGAAGCCAGCCCTATGCCTCAACCTAGGGAGCAGAATGGAGAAGCCAGCCCTATGCCTCAACCTAGGGAACAGACTGGAGAAGCTATGCCTCATCCTAAGGAGGAGACTGGAGAAACCAGCCCTATGCCTCACCCTAGGGAGGAGACTAGAGAAGCCAGCCCTATGCCTCACCCTAGGGAGCAGAATGGAGAAGCCAGCCCTATGCCTCGTCCTAGGGAGAGACTGGAGAAGCCGTCCCTATGCCTCACCCTAGGGAGGAGACTGGAGAAACCAGCCCTATGCCTCGCCAGTATTGTTCTGCACCTGAATTCCTCCAGTAAAGAAGTCCCCGGTCACTGCAGACCCCGATTCTCTGGGCTTATTTCCCATTGGGGGCACCACTCCTTACTATCCTTCCGGAGAGCAGCAACATGTAGTGACACCTCGACAGTGTCTGAGGGACCCAGCGTAGCGTTGAGGCCACCCCAAACCTGGCTAAGTGTATCTCAATAGAGCGAATAGTACTGGTCCTTCCTCTGCTGCTCATGACAGAATAAGACGCACTCTGGAGAATGAAGGAAACATCTGGATCCTACACGAGGAGTAGTGACGCCATAAGGACGATGAATCCTGCGCTACGGTCAAGGGCTGAGCATTTACAAAACATTACGGCGCTCATCCGGTCATCTGGAAAAGGTTCCTTGGGGACTAAAGTCCTTGTGCCAGAAAATTGGCATAAATTGCACCCAAAACAATGGAGATATTATTTGCACCAAATATCAAGTTCTCTTACTTTTTTTTTTTTTAAAGAGTAAATCACATCAGATTTGAACTCCAAAGCTGTGGCTAGCAAACTGGCGTATTACGCCTCATTTATCAAGTGGTGGATAACAAAGGGGCAGAAATAGTGGCGTATATTATACTATGCAGTTGAGGTGGTGTATAAAATGTCGCAGTGCGCATGGGATACTTGCGATTTTTATTAATCAAAGCAGCAATTCTGCCTGTGACAGCTGTATGATAAACACAAGACAAGAGACACTTTGGGGTCATTTATTAAACAGAAATACGTCTATATTAGGCGTATTTCTGGTGCAGATTGCAGCGCAAAGGTCCCATGAGCCGCAATCTGCAACTTTTCCCCACTCACATCAGGTCTAAAGAAAGTGGGCGTGGCCTGGTGGGGAAGGGGAGGGGCCGGCACCGGTCTTATTTATCATTTTCTGCGCCTGTTTTAGACCAGAAAATGGTCTAAATGTAACAACGGAAGCTTCTGGCCGGCGCCAGCGCAGGGCCATATTCAGACTGGCATCTAAAACGCCGGTCTTAATAACTCTGCCCCTTTAATCGTCATTCCACTGTGCAAGAAGCACAGGAAACCCAAATATATCATGTATAATATATAATATAATTAGAGATGAGCTAGCACCTGGAAGTTCGGGTTCGGGAAGTTCGGCCGGGATCCGAACTCGACCCGAACTTTATCCCGAACACGAACCCCATTGAAGTCAATGGGGACCCAAACTTTTAGGCACTAAAAAGGCTGTAAAATAGTCCAGGAACGGGTTAGAGGGCTGCCAAAGGCAGCAAAGTGTAGAAAAATCCCTGCAAACAAATGTGGATAGGGAAATGAATTAAAATAAAATGAAATAAATAAAAATGAACCAATATCAATTGGAGAGAGGTCCCACAGCAAGGAATCATGCGTCATATCACCCACCACTGGAGAAGGCCACTCTCAGTTATTTCGGACCAGCACCCAGACAGAGGAGAGAGGTCCCATAGCAGAGGAATCATGCGTCATATCATCCACCACCGGAGAAGGCCACTCTCAGTTATTTCGGACCAGCACCCAGACAGAGGAGAGAGGTCCCACAGCAAGGAATCAGGCCTCATATCAACCACCACCGGAGAAGGCCACTCTCAGTTATTTCGGCCCCAGCACCCAGACAGAGGAGAGAGGTCCCACAGCAAGGAATCATGCGTCATATCACCCACTTCTGGAGAGGGCCACTTTCAGTTATTTCGGACCAGCACCCAGACAGAGGAGAGAGGTCCCACAGCAAGGAATCATGCGTCATATCACCCACTTCTGGAGAAGGCCACTTTCAGTTATTTTGGACCAGCACCCAGACAGAGGAGAGAGGTCCCACAGCAAGGAATCATGCGTCATATCACCCACCACTGGAGAAGGCCACTCTCAGTTTTTTCGGACCAGCACCCAAACAGAGGAGAGGTTTATTCAACTTTGGGTTGCACCGCAAGATCAGGGTAAAGTTAAAATATGAGGATTCAATAAAGAAGTGCCCCGGAGTACAAGAATACATGGTTGAGGGGGAGGCAGTTATAAATGTTTATTCTGCACAAGGGAGGGTCACGTCCTGTGGGATCCATGCCTGGTTCATTTTTATGAACGTCAGCTTGCCCACGTTGGCTGCGGACAGGCGGCTGCGTTTGTCAGTAATGACGCCCCCTGCCGTGCTGAATACACGTTCAGATAAAACGCTGGCCGCCGGGCAGGCCAGCACCTCCAAGGCATAAAATTCTAACTCTGGCCACGTGGACAATTTGGAGACCCAGAAGTTGAATGGGGCCGAACCATCCGTCAGGATGTGGAGGGGTGTGCAGACGTACTGTTCAACCATGTTAGTGAAATGCTGCCTCCTGCTAACACGCTCCGTATCAGGTGGTGGTGCAGTTAGCTGTGGCGTGGAGACAAAACTTTTCCACATTTCTGCCATGCTAACCATGTCCTCAGAGGAGCTGGCCGTGACACAGCTGCGTTGGCGACCTCTTGCTCCTCCTCTGCCTTCGCCTTGGGCTTCCACCTGTTCCCCTGTGACATTTGGGAATGCTCTCAGGAGCGCGTCTACCAGCGTGCGCTTGTACTCAGCGCATCTTCCTATCACGCTCCAGTGCAGGAAGTAAGGTGGGCACATTGTCTTTGTACCGGGAATCCAGCAGGGTGGCAACCCAGTAGTCTGCACACGTTAAAATGTGCGCAACTCTGCTGTCATTGCGCAGGCACTGCAGCATGTAGTCAGCTCATGTGTGCCAGGCTGCCCAGAGGTAAGGACAAGCTGTCCTCTGTGGGAGGCGTATCGTCATCGTCCTCCGTATCCCCCAGCCACGCACCAGTGATGGCCCGCACCAGACGGCCCGCACTTTATGCAGCAGCTCTGACATGTCGCGGTAGTTGTGAATGAACTTCTGCACCACCAAATTCAGCACATGCGCCAGGCAAGGGATGTGCGCCAAACCGGCTAGTCCCAGAGCTGCGACGAGATTTCGCCCATTATCGCACACCACCAGGCCGGGCTTGAGGCCCACCGGCAGAAACCACTCGTCGGTCTGTTGTTCAATCACCCCGCCACAACTCCTGCGCGGTGTGGGGCCTGTCCCCAAACATATGAGTTTCAGAATGGCCTGCTGACGCTTACCCGGGCTGTGCTGAAGTTGGTGCTGAAGGTGTGTGGCTGACTGGATGAGCTGGTGGAAGCAGTGGAGGAGGAAGCCGAGTAGGAGGAGGAGGCTACAGGAGGCAAAGAATGATGCCCTGTGATCCTTGGCGGCGGAAGGACGTGCGCCAAGGAACTCTCCGCCTGGGGCCCAGCCGCCACTACATTTACCCAGTGTGCAGTTAGGGAGATATAGCGTCCCTGGCCGTGCTTACTGGTCCACGTATCTGTGGTTAGGTGGACCTTGCCACAGATGGCGTTGCACAGTGCACACTTGATTTTATCGGATACTTGGTTGTGCAGGGAAGGCACGGCTGTCTTGGAGAAGTAGTGGCGGCTGGGAACCACATACTGTGGGACAGCCATGGACATCAGCTGTTTGAAGCTGTCTGTGTCCACCAGCCTGAATGACAGCATTTCAAAGGCCAGTAGTTTAGAAATGCTGGCGTTCAGGCCAAGGGCTCGAGGGTGACTCGGGGGAATTTACGCTTTCTCTCCAAGGTTTGTGAGATGGAGAGCTGAACGCTGCCGTGTGACATGGTGGAGATGCTTGGTGACGCAGGTGGTGGTGTCGGTGGCACATCCTCTGTTTGGTGGGCGGCAGGTGCCAACGTTCCTCCCGAGGCGGAGGAAGAGGCCGAGGCAGCAGCAGAAGAGGGAGCAGGGGGAGCCTAGAGTGAGTTCCTTGCTTTTAAGGTCTTTAACTAACACCAAAAGAAAAAGACCTAATTGGGTCACACCTTACCACCAACAACCCCTATTCAATGTTCATGTGTTCTGACCCACAATAGTAAACACCAATCACAGAGAAATAATATCTGAATTCATCATAATGTTTATTAGTCCAAATACATTAAAAAAGATTTTTTACAATAAAAATACGAATCATATACAGCTTTCCACAATCATCATATATCCATAGGAGGACACATCAGGTGGTACACAGGAAGAGAGGATCGGGGGAGGGAGGGAGGCAAAAAGAGCCCCCTCGATATAATTAAAGTGCTACTAGTGCATAATACATAATATGAATCAAGCCAAAAAGCCCACACCTAAGAAAAATATTATGATATAGCTATAGAGGCAAGTAATATACAATTAGTACACGGCAAATGTAAACAGCATATAAATAGTCAGTGCATGTTCCTATAGCTAATCAAAGTTTAGAACAACAAGTTGCCCATGCTGCAATGGTGAATCACTAGGTCATGGCTATAGTACATCACCTGTCCTCTGTGTCACACTCACCTCGCCAGCTTTCGCACACTGCTGACGAAGCAGTGTGCGAAACGCGTCGAGGTGGGTGAGTGACACAGGAGGGGACGGGTGAGGTACATTATAGCCATGACCCAGTGCATTCTATGTCTTCCACCACTGGGGAAGGGCTAGGTGGATTCCCTTGGGAAACCCTGCCAGCAGAGTCTTCAAACAGCATAAGAGACTGCGGCATAACTTGAGGCTCAGACAGTTTCCCTGATATGCATGGGGGTGATGTGACAGACTGATGGGCTTGGTTTTCAGGGGCCACCTGTGCGCTTTCTGCAGAAGACGTGCTGGATCCACTGTCGCCCACCCAATTGACTAGCGCCTGTACCTGCTCAGGCCTTACCATCCTTAGAACGGCATTGGGCCCCACCAAATATCGCTGTAAATTCTGGCGGGTACTGGAACCTGAGGTAGTTGGTTCACTAGGACGTGTGGCTGTGGCAGAATGGCCACGTCCTCTCCCAGCACCAGAGGGTCCACTAACACCACTCACTGATCGGTCCGCGTCCCTTACTAGATGTTTTCCTCAGTGTTACCGCTCACCAAGCACCACAACGTCACTTCTGGTGCGACCGGTAAGGAAATCTCACAAAGTAGTGAAATGTAACGTTACACCCCTGTAGCTATATTCCTCCCTTCACCATACAGTCCCATGTAAATAACATTACACCATCTCTCCTGCCCCTTCCAAAATACAGTCCTATGTAAATAACATCATGCCCCTTCCCCCAGCCCCTCCAATATACAGTCCCATGTAAATAAGATCTCTCTCTATCTACAGCTCGCTCCAATATACAGTCCCATGTAAATAAGATCTCTCTCTATCTACAGCTCGCTCCAACATACAGTCCCAAGTAAATAATATCAACCCTCCCCAGCCACCTTCAACATGCAATCCCATGTAAACATCACCCCCTCAACATACAGTCCTATGTAAATAATACTATTTCCTTATTCCGCCTGTACAGTCCTATGTAAATAACATCACGCCCCTTCCTCCAGCCCCTCCAATATACAGGCCCATATAAATAACATCACCTCCTCCCCAGCCACCTCCAACATGCAATCCCATGTAAACATCACCCCCTCAACATTCAGTCCCATGTAAATAACTTCCTCCCTTTAGCCCTAACATACAGTCCCAGTTAAATAACTACAACTCCCAGCCAGGGCCGGTTCTAGGTGAAATGGGGCCCGGGGCTTAAAAACAATAAGGCCCCCCTCAGTGTCACGTCATCAATCACCCCTTCGCGGCCACATAATTTCTCCCCGCCCCTCCATTGCCGCATACTCCCCCTCCCCGAATGGCACATTTCTCCCTGTATGGGCCAGTGGCAGCAGCACATCTCTCCCCCCAACCCCATGGCTCATTTCTCCAGCACATCTGCACATCTCCTCCCCCAGCTCCCATCACTACAGAAATACAGCCCCACTTACCTCTTCCATCCAGTGACGTCTCCTGTGATGTAGATGTTCTCTTTCCTCATCTTCTCCTTTCAGACCTTCAGACCAGACCGTCAGGTTTCGTCTCTGCAGTTTGACAACAAAATAAATCTCAGTTACTACTTTTCCATCATCCTCCCATATTCTGGACAAATTATCCTACTACCCCCATATAAAATACATCAGTATTGTCCCCATAGTGCCCCCGGAGTCTCCTCTCTCCCCCATCATGTCCCCTCTCCCCAAAATCATGTGCAGGCTCCTTCCCCCCAAAATCATGTGCAGGCTCCTTTCCCAAAATCATGTGCAGGCTCCTTCCCTCCCCCCCAAAAAATCATGTAGCAGGCTCCTTCCCCCAAAATCATGTGCAGGCTCCTTCCCCCCCCAAAAATCATGTGCAGGCTCCTTCCCCTCCCCCCAAAAAAAAAATCATGTGCAGGCTCCTTCTCCCTTAACTCCGTGCAGGCACCTTCCCCCAAAATCATGTCCAGGCTCCTTCCACTCCCAAAACAAAATCATGCAGGCTCCTTCTCCCTTCTCTCCCAACCCCCCAAAATCATGTCCAGGCTCCTTCCACTCCCCCCCAAAATCATGTGCAGGCTCCTTCTCCCAACCCCCCAAAATCATGTGCAGGCTCCTTCCTCCCCCCAAAATCATGTGCAGGCTCCTTCCCTCCCCCAAAAAATCATGTGCAGGCTCCTTCCCCTTCCCCCCAAAATCATGTGCAGGCTCCTTCCCCTCCTCCCCTCCTCCCCCAAAAATCATGTGCAGGCTCCCTCCTCCTCCTCCCCCAAAATCATGTGCAGGCTCCTTCCCCCCTCCTCCTCCCCCCCAAAATCATGTACAGGCTCCCTCCCCTCCCCCAAAATCATGTGCAGGCTCCTTTCCCCCTCCCTCCCTACTTACCTCCTTGCAGCGCTGGATGCAGGCCTCTTCCGGCCTGTGTCCCGTTTCTATCCTCTGCTCAGGCGGCGCGATGACGCCATCGCGCCGCCTGAATCGCTCCTGATAGGCTGTCGGCACGAGGCCGGCAGCCTATCAGAGGAGCAGGGAGGGAGACGCCTCTCCCTCCCTGCCGCACTGCACAGCGATCTGTATCGCTGTCCAGAGGACAGCGATACAGATCACTATGGAGATGAACGCTTCCACAGTGGAAGCGTTCATCTCCTGTCACTACCGCCCGGTGCTGCCACAACATCGGGGGCAATTGCCCCGTTGCCCCCCTGGATCCGCCACTGCTTGGGGCCCCTAAGGACTCGGGGCCCGGGGCAATTGCCCCCTTGCCTCTATGGAAGCGCCGCCCTGCTCCCAGCATTGCTCTGCCGCTCCTCATGTACAGACCTCACCACAGCTTCTCCTCTTCACTGCCGTCCTCTCCTGCACTCGTCACATGATGGTGACATCATCGCAGGTCCTTCTCAACCACTGCCTGTTTTACTGGTCACATGACTGTGATGTCACCACAGGTCCTTCTCAACCACTGCCTATTTTACTGGTCACATGACTGTGATGTCACCACAGGTCCTTCTCAACCACTGCCTGTTTTACTGGTCACATGACTGTGATGTCACCACAGGTCCTTCAGCTCTTCCACTGAATTATAGTCAATTGTAATGCAGTCCTGAGTACTTACAGTTGTATCTGGCTGGCAAGCAGGAGATTCGGGCCTGGGACAAAACATCAGGGGCCCTGGACAAAACATCAGGAGCCCAGGCCTTGAATGTGTTACCCTAGCAACACTCCTGACCTGGTGTAATCATGCCACAAGATGAACAAAAGCAGTTTTCAGCTTGAAGTCAAATTTAATAATAAACCTGCGCCAAATGATAAAGAAGGCGAGATGAAGCGCCACTTTTAATTTCCGGTGTGTTTTTTTTTTGCGCTAATAACGCCATTATTGATAGTCTCCCTAATGACTAGTACACATCATAATATATACAATAGTTACCCGTGCCTCCCTCCAAACACCAAAACAGAATGGCACGGGGCTGCTGCCCATGCGGTACACGTGTGGTATCAACATTCACCGCTGCAGGAGGCGAGAAGCAGTTTACCGTTACACACTCCATCTCATGCGGCGCAGCGGGGGTTGTGTATTTGGCCATGCAACTTATGTTATGTAGGACTAAGGCCTGTACTAGACAGGCCGGCTGAACGAGCGCAGCACGGAGCGATCCTTACGCAATCGCTCGTCCATATGCTGTCTAGTGGTATGGCGGCGGAAGATCTGTCGCCAGCAGTATTACACTGAAAATAATTGCTAACGAGCATTCATACAAACCCTCGCTAGCAATCATCTGCCTAAAAATCGGAGGTGTAATACAGGCGTAACATCACAGGAACGAAGGAGGAGAGGAAAAGTGGATTTTCAAGAAGATTATTGGGAACAACCGTTCCTTATGGTCTGATGCGTAAATGCGCTGCGATCACGCAGTGACGCTGCTCATCATGTGATCCTGTCGTTTGTGCGGGCATACCAATTATCATTCCTGGTCAGCAGATCGTGCCGTCTAAACAGCAATCCACTGCCCAGAAACAACGATTCTGTGTGAAGACGAGCGATGGCATTAGCGATCACTGCTCCCTATACTGTGGAGAGGATCACTGCTCCCTATACTGTGGAGAGGATCACTGCTCCCTATACTGTGGAGAGGATCACTGCTCCCTATACTGTGGAGAGGATCACTGCTCCCTATACTGTGGAGAGGATCACTGCTCCCTATACTGTGGAGGAGATCGCTGCATGTAAAGGTGTAAAGATGTCTCCTCCACTGACGAGCAGGAGATTGTCAGGAAGATACAGATAGTTAGTGGCAGATAGTCAGTGTAGGTTAGATAGTGATATAGTGTAGCTGATAGGTTCCAGTGCAGGGTGTTAGGTAGTGTGATAGGTTCTGCTCTCCATACATACATGCTACAGACATAGCGCTGTGAGGTCACATTACATTAGATAGTTAGTTATCTTCTATATATAATACAGATAGTTAGTGGGAGATAGTCAGTGTAGGTTAGATAGTGATACAGTGTAGCTGATAGGTTCCAGTGCAGGGTGTTAGGTAGTGTGATAGGTTCTGCTCTCCATACATACATGCTACAGACATAGTGCTGTGATGTCACATTACATTAGATAGTTAGTTATCTTCTATATATAATACAGATAGTTAGTGGGAGATAGTCAGTGTAGGTTAGATAGTGATATAGTGTAGCTGATAGGCTCCAGTGCAGGGTGTTAGGTAGTGTGATAGGTTCTGCTGTCCATACATACATGCTACAGACATAGTGCTGTGATGTCACATTACATTAGATAGTTAGTTATCTTATATATATATAATACAGATAGTTAGTGGGAGATAGTCAGTGTAGGTTAGATAGTGATATAGTGTAGCTGATAGGTTCCAGTGCAGGGTGTTAGGTAGTGTGATAGGTTCTGCTGTCCATACATACATGCTACAGACATAGTGCTGTGATGTCACATTACATTAGATAGTTAGTTATCTTCTATATATAATACAGATAGTTAGTGGGAGATAGTCAGTGTAGGTTAGATAGTGATATAGTGTAGCTGATAGGTTCCAGTGCAGGGTGTTAGGTAGTGTGATAGGTTCTGCTGTCCATACATATACATGCTACAGACATAGTGCTGTGATGTCACATTACATTAGATAGTTAGTTATCTTCATATATATAATACAGATAGTTAGTGGGAGATAGTCAGTGTAGGTTAGATAGTGATATAGTGTAGCTGATAGGTTCCAGTGCAGGGTGTTAGGTAGTGTGATAGGTTCTGCTGTCCATACATACATGCTACAGACATAGTGCTGTGATGTCACATTACATTAGATAGTTAGTTATCTTATATATATAATACAGATAGTTAGTGGGAGATAGTCAGTGTAGGTTAGATAGTGATATAGTGTAGCTGATAGGTTCCAGTGCAGGGTGTTAGGTAGTGTGATAGGTTCTGCTGTCCATACATACATGCTACAGACATAGTGCTGTGATGTCACATTACATTAGATAGTTAGTTATCTTCTATATATAATACAGATAGTTAGTGGGAGATAGTCAGTGTAGGTTAGATAGTGATATAGTGTAGCTGATAGGTTCCAGTGCAGGGTGTTAGGTAGTGTGATAGGTTCTGCTGTCCATACATACATGCTACAGACATAGTGCTGTGATGTCACATTACATTAGATAGTTAGTTATCTTCTATATATAATACAGATAGTTAGTGGGAGATAGTCAGTGTAGGTTAGATAGTGATATAGTGTAGCTGATAGGTTCCAGTGCAGGGTGTTAGGTAGTGTGATAGGTTCTGCTGTCCATACATACATGCTACAGACATAGTGCTGTGATGTCACATTACATTAGATAGTTAGTTATCTTATATATATAATACAGATAGTTAGTGGGAGATAGTCAGTGTAGGTTAGATAGTGATATAGTGTAGCTGATAGGCTCCAGTGCAGGGTGTTAGGTAGTGTGATAGGTTCTGCTGTCCATACATACATGCTACAGACATAGTGCTGTGATGTCACATTACATTAGATAGTTAGTTATCTTCTATATATAATACAGATAGTTAGTGGGAGATAGTCAGTGTAGGTTAGATAGTGATATAGTGTAGCTGATAGGTTCCAGTGCAGGGTGTTAGGTAGTGTGATAGGTTCTGCTGTCCATACATACATGCTACAGACATAGTGCTGTGATGTCACATTACATTAGATAGTTAGTTATCTTATATATATAATACAGATAGTTAGTGGGAGATAGTCAGTGTAGGTTAGATAGTGATATAGTGTAGCTGATAGGTTCCAGTGCAGGGTGTTAGGTAGTGTGATAGGTTCTGCTGTCCATACATACATGCTACAGACATAGTGCTGTGATGTCACATTACATTAGATAGTTAGTTATCTTTATATATAATACAGATAGTTAGTGGGAGATAGTCAGTGTAGGTTAGATAGTGATATAGTGTAGCTGATAGGTTCCAGTGCAGGGTGTTAGGTAGTGTGATAGGTTCTGCTGTCCATACATACAGGCTACAGACATAGTGCTGTGATGTCACATTACATTAGATAGTTAGTTATCTTCTATATATAATACAGATAGTTAGTGGGAGATAGTCAGTGTAGGTTAGATAGTGATATAGTGTAGCTGATAGGTTCCAGTGCAGGGTGTTAGGTAGTGTGATAGGTTCTGCTGTCCATACATACATGCTACAGACATAGTGCTGTGATGTCACATTACATTAGATAGTTAGTTATCTTCTATATATAATACAGATAGTTAGTGGGAGATAGTCAGTGTAGGTTAGATAGTGATATAGTGTAGCTGATAGGTTCCAGTGCAGGGTGTTAGGTAGTGTGATAGGTTCTGCTGTCCATACATACATACATGCTACAGACATAGTGCTGTGATGTCACATTACATTAGATAGTTAGTTATCTTATATATATATACAGATAGTTAGTGGGAGATAGTCAGTGTAGGTTAGATAGTGATATAGTGTAGCTGATAGGTTCCAGTGCAGGGTGTTAGGTAGTGTGATAGGTTCTGCTGTCCATACATACATGCTACAGACATAGTGCTGTGATGTCACATTACATTAGATAGTTAGTTATCTTCTATATATAATACAGATAGTTAGTGGGAGATAGTCAGTGTAGGTTAGATAGTGATATAGTGTAGCTGATAGGCTCCAGTGCAGGGTGTTAGGTAGTGTGATAGGTTCTGCTGTCCATACATACATGCTACAGACATAGTGCTGTGATGTCACATTACATTAGATAGTTAGTTATCTTATATATATAATACAGATAGTTAGTGGGAGATAGTCAGTGTAGGTTAGATAGTGATATAGTGTAGCTGATAGGTTCCAGTGCAGGGTGTTAGGTAGTGTGATAGGTTCTGCTGTCCATACATACATGCTACAGACATAGTGCTGTGATGTCACATTACATTAGATAGTTAGTTATCTTATATATAATACAGATAGTTAGTGGGAGATAGTCAGTGTAGGTTAGATAGTGATATAGTGTAGCTGATAGGTTCCAGTGCAGGGTGTTAGGTAGTGTGATAGGTTCTGCTGTCCATACATACATGCTACAGACATAGTGCTGTGATGTCACATTACATTAGATAGTTAGTTATCTTATATATAATACAGATAGTTAGTGGGAGATAGTCAGTGTAGGTTAGATAGTGATATAGTGTAGCTGATAGGTTCCAGTGCAGGGTGTTAGGTAGTGTGATAGGTTCTGCTGTCCATACATACATGCTACAGACATAGTGCTGTGATGTCACATTACATTAGATAGTTATCTTATCATATATATATAATACAGATAGTTAGTAGGAGATAGTCAGTGTAGGTTAGATAGTGATATAGTGTAGCTGATAGGCTCCAGTGCAGGGTGTTAGGTAGTGTGATAGGTTCTGCTGTCCATACATACATGCTACAGACATAGTGCTGTGATGTCACATTACATTAGATAGTTAGTTATCTTATATATATAATACAGATAGTTAGTGGGAGATAGTCAGTGTAGGTTAGATAGTGATACAGTGTAGCTGATAGGTTCCAGTGCAGGGTGTTAGGTAGTGTGATAGGTTCTGCTGTCCATACATACATGCTACAGACATAGTGCTGTGATGTCACATTACATTAGATAGTTAGTTATCTTATATATAATACAGATAGTTAGTGGGAGATAGTCAGTGTAGGTTAGATAGTGATACAGTGTAGCTGATAGGTTCCAGTGCAGGGTGTTAGGTAGTGTGATAGGTTCTGCTGTCCATACATACATGCTACAGACATAGCGCTGTGATGTCACAACAATCAGTAATATCCACTCAGACCTGATAAAATGTGAAGTTGCTCAGTACTGTGCAAAAAATATGCGCATCATTAGTGCCGATATGAGCAATTGTGAAAATAGTGACTGGAGATCACGAAATCTAGAATTTGCAAATTTATTGCGAATATTATGTGAAAAATTCACGAAATATCGTGAAAACGAATATTGCTATGCCCTCATCACTATCCAACTCCAGCCACAAGTGGGCAGGGACAACAGAAGTTGGTTGTCAAGCAATACCATAGTGCAGCACAAAATAATGTCCCAGCAAAACCAAATACCATAGTGCAGTATAAAATACTGCCCTATCACCATGCTGAGGACAGTGATACAGTAAAGTTCAGGAGGGCACCTGTGAATGCTAGCTAGGTGCGTGAGTATCTGATGCACCTACATTAATTAATGCTGAGAGCATCAGATTCATTTCTAACTGACCAGCGGCCGTGGGGAGGGCTCAGGCACCTCCCTGTAGGATCCGTGGCCAGTCCACCCCTGCACCCTGCTGTCTCACGGGCCTGCTGCCCCCTTGCCCCTGATGATGATGATGTCCCCTCTTCACCCGGCTCCCACTTTCGATCGGCTACATTATGTACATCTGTTTGGTCGTCACCTGTGTCGCCCTCACCTGTCTCTTGTGCATGTCCCTGTCATCTCGCAACTTACATCATCGGTAGTTGCACGCCTAGAGGAGTCTGCAGCGGACCTCTCCCCCAAGTCTGTGCTGGCCTGTAACTGCGGACTGTCCTCAATAATCCTGAAATGCGAAGCAGAGCCGGCAGCATGCATTACTTCACGAGAAGAAGGGGCAGCAAAGAAAGAGGCAGGTTCAGGACAGGTGAGGGCACAGAGGCAGTTCCTGGGCCATGCCATCTAAGCGTTGTGTCAGAGCAACCCACTGACTCCTGGCTGGGGGCGTCTGATGTCACTTGAGATGCTGCTGAAGAGAGAGTCAACCATTCCAGTGCAGCTGGATTCTTGGTCAAAACACGACCGCTGGATGACACTTGAGGCTATGGCCTGTTGCTGCGGCTGTTGCTACCACCAACCCTTCTTCTGCTGCTACTTGTGCCGGCTGCAGCAATATGTTTTCCACTGCACATTCCTTTCGAGGGCCCAGGCACCTGTCTGTTGGCCATAGTGTGCAGCAACCGAATTAATAGTCACAGATGAAGTATGAATTGTGCAGCAAGTGAACTAGATAAACATGCCTATATATCAGGCAACATGGTGACAATGTTTCTGATGCACAGTATGTCTATGTATAACAGAACAGATTAACTATGAATGGCGCAGCAGTTGGAACAAGATGCACAGGGCGATTACACTGAGCCTGCACTGTCCTTGCAGTCTCCCTATGCTCTCCCAACACTCTCCCTGCAGTCTCCCTGCACTTTCTCTACTATCTCCCTGCACTCTCCTTTCTCCAATATTCTTTTTAAACAGTTTTCAGCAACACTCTCCCTAGCACATGAGCCCTTACCACATCTCTCCCTACTCTCAACGTACAGGACAATGGTGGAGACCACACACGATGAGGCTTTCATGAGGCTGTGACATCATAGGAGATGGCTGTCTATGGACTGGCTGCACTGCATTATGGGTGATCCCTCTTTCACGGGCTTCTTAGTGTCACTTTGAAACTGTGCAGCAGCCATTTTAGAAAAAAAAAACGATTCATTACCACAAAGTGCTCAGAAATTCGTATTCATGGTGAATCAAACTTTTCCTAAACTTCGGATTGAATTCCCCTTCAGATGCTTTGATTTGCTGAACACTTTTTATTATTAATCATGTTGACATTACGATTTTTTGTCCAGATTTCATCTTTTCACTTTTTATTTTTGCACTTTTTGCACTTTTTGCACCATCACTTTTGGCACTGTCATTGTTTTGATCACCGTTTCACAATTTTTTCACTTATCACTTTTAGTAATTTATTCACGGTTAATATATGGCATGTTGGGGTGTGTTCCACCCTGGGACTCAGTGCCGCGCCGCGAACGTTGGCGCATGTGCTGCGTTCCACAGTTACATCCAGGTTTCTCCTTTTTCTCAATATATGAATATTTAGTGATCCGTATGGCTGACATGTAGGAAGATCTATATCTGGTGTTAATGTGCATACCTAGTCTTAATGATTGTGTATAGCATGGCCTGCCGTCTAGGGATGAGGTAAGTGCGCCGCGTTCCATCGCGCAACGCAACACTAGGCGTATTACTAAAATCACAAATAGAATATTCTTATTAATAGTATGCCAATTTTAATTGCAAGTTTTAAGTTTCATTTATTTGCGTTCCCTGTGCCATTCTTTTTTGGTGTTCTTTAATGACCAGTAGTGGGTCGTCCTGCCGGCATCGCCGGCTGTCAGTCTGGTGACCGAGCTCCTGGCTGCTACCACAGACATGGTCCCCTGCTGCTCCACACAGCTGCACCTCACTAAGTTTAGGGGGAGAATCCTACAATTCTGGAATAAATCTCATCAGTGCAGATCCTCGTGGGTGTGGCCTCCACAAGGCTTTCCTTCTTCTGATTGCCGCTTCAGACCTGAGAATACCCAGATCAAGGCATAAGTGCATTAGCCCCGCTCCCCAGCATCAGGGTTTCCAGCCGTCCAGAAATTTCTGGACAGCCAAAAAAATAGGCAACTTTTTCCTGTGTCCTGTGTTGGTGGTAATTCTCATCATTTTACAGCTCACGGTAAATGCTGGTAATGAGTTCAAATCAGTAGATAGAGCTATAGACGTGTACTACTTATAATCTTTATCCTTCATTATGGTTTCACAATTTGTCTGTAAAAAATGTTGGCTGTCTGGGATTTTGGGATAAGTTGTCCAGAAAAATAAAAATTCTGGTTGGCAGCACTGCCCAGCATCCAGGACCTGCCTCCACAGCAGCACCCACCTCCCCACCATGGCATCCAGGACCTGCCTCCGCAGCACCCACCTCCCCACCATGGCATCCAGGACCTGCCTCCGCAGCAGCACCCACCTCCCCACCATGGCATCCAGGACCTGCCTCCTCAGCACCGACCTCCCCACCATGGCATCCAGGACCTGCCTCCGCAGCAGCACCCACCTCCCCACCATGGCATCCAGGACCTGCCTCCGCAGCACCCACCTCCCCACCATGGCATCCAGGACCTGCCTCCGCACAGCACCCACCTCCCCACCATGGCATCCAGGACCTGCCTCCGCAGCAGCACCGACCTCCCCACCATGGCATCCAGGACCTGCCTCCAGCAGCACCCACCTCCCCACCATGGCATCCAGGACCTGCCTCTCCAGCACCGACCTCCCCACCATGGCATCCAGGACCTGCCTCCGCAGCACCCACCTCCCCACCATGGCATCCAGGACCTGCCTCCTCTACACCCACCTCCCCACCATGGCATCCAGGACCTGTCTCTGCAGCAGCACCCACCTCCCGCCATGGCATCCAGGACCTGCCTACGCAGCAGCACCCACCTCCCCACCATGGCATCCAGGACCTGCCTCCGCAGCACCCACCTCCCCGCCATGGCATCCAGGACCTGCCTACGCAGCAGCACCCACCTCCCCACCATGGCATCCAGGACCTGCCTACGCAGCAGCACCCACCTCCCCACCATGGCATCCAGGACCTGCCTCCGCAGCACCCACCTCCCCACCATGGCATCCAGGACCTGCCTCCGCAGCACCCACCTCCTCGCCCCTGGGCCTGTAGTGGAGCCAATGAAGGAAATGTTGGGGCTTGTAATTATAGGATCTCCATCTCTCATAGTCTTTCTATGGGAAGCATCAGTCAAGAATACAGCAAAGATTAAGTACGGTGTATAATATGTAGGGAAAGAGACATAAATTGGAGGCCTTATGGTGGCATTAACCCTGCCACTCCACCCTTTGTGTGTCCTGTAGAGATCAGGAGGCCTGCACTGCCCATGAGGTGGGGAGCATGACCTGGGGCCCCCATATGCTGGGCCCCAGCTGCCTTGGCTGCCTCTGTGGATGGTGCACCATGGACAGGAGAAGAGTCAATGACAGGAAGTGGCTGCTGTCACCCCCAGAGACAGCGCACGTCACCCGGGTCAGCTTGTCGTCAGCTCCTTGGGTCCTGGATGCACAGGATTATCCACCCATGGCTTTGCGGATTCTTCTCTCCTGCAAGTTCTAGAATTTCTCCTCCAAATGCAGTGCAGCAGGACGGGCCCTTCCAGCCGGGCTGCAGTGGGATTGTTGTGTTACAGGAAATTAAAAAATTCCTGCAATACCAACTTACTAGTCAAAGTCGCTCTGCGGTATCCCAGAATCCCCTCTGCTCTGAAGTGGAGCCAGAATCAGTTTTGAAGAGTAATTTCCAGCCCTATAAAGGGTCATAACAATGTATTAAAGCCACATTTGCTTCTGTGTTTTGTAAGTTTCAATCTCATTACTAAGAGTTTTTCCTCTTTGGTCTTTTTCCCTTTTCGCTCGACGTCTATGTTTGGAGTGACTCGCGCTGATCCCACTTTACTTCAAAAGACAAGAGAAGGGAAATCAGTTCTGTATATTGTGCATGTGGTTATATGATAAGGCAATGGGGTGGATGGAGAGCGCGATTCAGGCTTTGCCAACTCGCATGCTGGCACGTCATCAATTTAACCCCTTCCAAGGCGTCAGCGTAACCTGGAGAACACACGCAAAGACAAGATGATAGAATGATCTGCCGAGAAGAAGCGCGGCCATCACATAAAGAAGCAGTAAATTATCACTTACAGAACATAGAATTATTCTGTCTGAAGCCTCGAGAGTCAGGCGCTCCCTCCATATCGCACTCCTACATCAATCATCTTCACGACTTCAAAGGGGCTCACACTGCCCGCAGACACCGCCGCCCCAGGACTCCACACTGACACCGTGTGCGCTGCTGTCAATCGGAAGTGATCATTCTCCATCCCCACAGTCACCACGATTACAGCACCGATCACACAACTGATCACAGCACCGATCACACAACTGATCACAGCACCGATCACACAACTGATCACAGCACCGATCACACGACTGATCACAGCACCGATCACACAACTGATCACAGCACCGATCACACAACTGATCACAGCACCGATCACACAACTGATCACAGCACCGATCACACAACTGATCACAGCACCGATCACACGACTGATCACAGCACCGATCACACAACTGATCACAGCACCGATCACACAACTGATCACAGCACCGACCCCACAACTGATCACAGCACCGATCACACAACTGATCACAGCACCGATCACACAACTGATCACAGCACCGATCACACAACTGATCACAGCACCGATCCCACAACTGATCACAGCACCGATCACACAACTGATCACAGCACCGATCACACAACTGATCACAGCACCGATCACACAACTGATCACAGCACCCGATCACACAACTGATCACAGCACCGATCACACAACTGATCACAGCACCGACCCACAACTGATCACAGCACCGACCCCACAACTGATCACAGCACCGACCCCAGACTGATCACAGCACCGATCCCACAACTGATCACAGCACCGATCACACAACTGATCACAGCACCGACCCCACAACTGATCACAGCACCGATCCCACAACTGATCACAGCACCGATCCCACAACTGATCACAGCACCGATCACACAACTGATCACAGCACCGATCACACAACTGATCACAGCACCGATCACACAACTGATCACAGCACCGATCCCACAACTGATCACAGCACCGATCACACAACTGATCACAGCACCGATCACACAACTGATCACAGCACCGATCACACAACTGATCACAGCACCGATCCCACAACTGATCACAGCACCGATCACACAACTGATCACAGCACCGATCACACAACTGATCACAGCACCGATCACACAACTGATCACAGCAACCGATCACACAACTGATCACAGCACCGATCACACAACTGATCACAGCACCCAACTGATCACAGCACCGATCACACAACTGATCACAGCACCGATCACACAACTGATCACAGCACCGATCACACACAACTGATCACAGCACCGACCACACAACTGATCACAGCACCGACCCCACAACTGATCACAGCACCGATCACACAACTGATCACAGCACCGACCCACAACTGATCACAGCACCGATCACACAACTGATCACAGCACCGATCCCACAACTGATCACAGCACCGATCCCACAACTGATCACAGCACCGATCACACAACTGATCACAGCACCGATCCCACAACTGATCACAGCACCGATCCCACAACTGATCACAGCACCGATCCCACAACTGATCACAGCACCGACCCCACAACTGATCACAGCACCGATCCCACAACTGATCACAGCATCGACCCACAACTGATCACAGCACCGACCCCACAACTGATCACAGCACCGACCCTACAACTGATCACAGCACCGATCACACAACTGATCACAGCACCGACCCCACAACTGATCACAGCACCGATCACACAACTGATCACAGCACCGATCACACAACCGATCACACAACTGATCACAGCACCCAACACGATCACAGCACCGATCAGCACAACCGATCACAGAACCGATCACACAACTGATCACAGCACTGACCCCACAACTGATCACAGCACCGACCCCACAACTGATCACAGCACCCACCCACAACTGATCACAGAAACGATCACACAACTCATCACAGCACCGATCCCACAACTGATCACAGCACCGATCACACAACTGATCACAGAACCGATCACACAACTGATCACAGAACCGATCACACAACTGATCACAGCACCCAACTGATCACAGCACCGACCCCACAACTGATCACAGCACCGACCTCACAACTGATCACAGAAACGATCACACAACTCATCACAGCACCGACCCCACAACTGATCACAGCACCGATCACACAACTGATCACAGAACCGATCACACAACTGATCACAGCACCCAACTGATCACAGCACCCAACTGATCAAAGCACCCAACTGATTACAGCACCAATCACACAACTGATCACAGCACCGACGCCACAACTGATCACAGCACCGATCACACAACTGATCACAGCACCGACCCCACAACTGATCACAGAACCGACCACACAACTGATCACAGCACCGATCACACAACTGATCACAGCACCCAACTGATCACAGCACCGATCACACAACTGATCACAGCACCCAACTGATCACAGCACCGATCACACAACTGATCACAGCACCGATCACACAACTGATCACAGCACCGATCACACAACTGATCACAGCACACAGATCACACAACTGATCACAGCACCGATCACACAACTGATCACAGCACCGATCACACAACTGATCACAGCACCGATCATGGCACCACAACTGATCACAGCACCGATCACACAACTGATCACAGCACCCAACTGATCACAGCACCAGATCACACAACTGATCACAGCACCGACCTCACAACTGATCACAGCACCGATCACACAACTGATCACAGCACCGATCCCACAACTGATCACAGCACCGATCACACAACTGATCACAGAACCGATCACACAACTGATCACAGCACCCAACTGATCACAGCACCCAACTGATCAAAGCACTCCAACTGATTACAGCACCAATCACACAACTGATCACAGCACCGACGCCACAACTGATCACAGCACCGATCACACAACTGATCACAGCACCGACCCCACAACTGATCACAGAACCGACCCCACAACTGATCACAGCACCGATCACACAACTGATCACAGCACCCAACTGATCACAGCACCGATCACACAACTGATCACAGCACCCAACTGATCACAGCACCGATCACACAACTGATCACAGCACCGATCACACAACTGATCACAGCACCGATCACACAACTGATCACAGCACCGATCACACAACTGATCACAGCACCCAACTGATCACAGCACCGATCCCACAACTGATTACAGCACTGACCCCACAACTGATCACGATCACACAACTGATCACGACCCCACAACTGATCACAGCACCGATCACACAACTGATCACAGCACCCAACTGATCACACAACTGATCACAGCACCGATCACACAACTGATCACAGCACCGATCACAGCACCGCAACTGATCACACAACTGATCACAGCACCGATCACACAACTGATCACACAGCACCCAACTGATCACACAACTGATCACAGCACCGATCACACAACTGATCACAGCACCGATCACAGCACGCAACTGATCACACAACTGATCACAGCACCGATCACACAACTGATCACAGCACCCAACTGATCACACAACTGATCACAGCACCGATCACACAACTGATCACAGCACCGATCACACAACTGATCACAGCACCCAACTGATCACAGCACCGATCACACAACTGATCACAGAACCGATCACACAACTGATTACAGCACCGATCACACAACTGATCACAGCACCGATCACACAACCTGATCACAGCACCCGATCACACAACTGATCACAGAACCAATCACACAACTGATCACAGCACCGATCACACAACCGATCACAGCACCGATCACACAACTGATCACAGCAACTGATCACAGCACCGATCACACAACTGATCACAGCACCGATCACACAACTGATCACAGCACCGATCACACAACTGATCACAGCACCCAACTGATCACCACAACTGATCACAGCACCGATCACACAACTGATCACAGCACCGATCACACAACTGATCACAGCACCCAACTGATCACACAGCTGATCACAGCACCGATCACACAACTGATCACAGAACCGATCACACAACTGATCACAGCACCCAACTGATCACAGCACCGATCACACAACTGATCACAGCACCGATCACACAACTGATCACAGCACCGATCACACAACTGATCACAGCACCCAACTGATCACAGCACCGATCACACAACTGATCACAGCACCGATCACACAACTGATCACAGCACCCAACTGATCACAGCACCGATCACACAACTGATCACAGCACCGCAACTGATCACAGCACCGATCACACAACTGATCACAGCACCGATCAGCACAACTGATCACAGCACCGATCACACAGCTGATCACAGCACCCAACTGATCACAGCACCGATCACACAACTGATCACAGCACCGATCACACAACTGATCACAGCACCCAACTGATCACAGCACCAATCACACAACCGATCATACAACCGACCCCACAACTGATCACAGCACCGATCACACAACTGATCACAGCACCGATCACACAACTGATCACAGAACCGATCACAGAACTGATCACAGCACCGATCACACAACCGATCACAGCACCCAACTGATCACAGCACCGATCACACAACTGATCACAGCACCGATCACACAACTGATCACAGCACCCAACTGATCACAGCACCGGTCACACAACTGATCACAGCACCCAACTGATCACAGCACCGATCACACAACCGACCCCACAACTGATCACAGCACCGATCACCCAACTGATCACAGAACCCAACTGATCACAGCACCGATCACACAACTGATCACAGCACTGACCCCACAACTGATCACAGCACCGATCACCCAACTGATCACAGCACCGATCACACAACCGATCACAGCACCCAACTGATCACAGCACCGATCACACAACTGATCACAGCACCGATCACACAACTGATCATAGCACCGACCCCACAACTGATCACAGCACCGATCACACAACTGATCATAGCACCCAACTGATCACAGCACCGATCACACAACTGATCACAGCACCGATCACACAACTGATCACAGCACCGATCACACAACTGATCACAGCACCGACCCCACAACTGATCACAGCACCGATCACACAACTGATACCAGCACCGATTACACAACTGATCACAGCACCGACCCCACAACTGATCACAGCACCGATCACCCAACTGATCACAGCACCGATTACACAGCTGATCATAGCACCCAACTGATCACAGCATCGATCACACAGCTGATCATAGCACCCAACTGATCACAGCACCGATCACACAGCTAATCACAGCACCCAACTGATCACAGCACCGATCACACAACTGATCACAGAACCGACCCCACAACTGATCACAGACCCGACCCCACAACTGATCACATCACAAAACTGATCACAGTATCGATCACACAACTGATCACAGAACCGATCACACAACTGACCACATCACAAAACTGATCACAGAACCAATCAAACAACTGATCACAGAACCGATCACACAACTGATCATATCACTCAACTGATCACAGCATCAATCATCCAACTGATCACAGCACCCAACTAATCACAGCACCGATCACACAACTGATCACAGACCCGACCCCACAACTGATCACATCACAAAACTGATCACAGCATCGATCACACAACTGATCACAGAACCGATCACACAACTGATCATATTACACAACTGATCACAGCACCGATCACACAACTGATCACAGAACTAATCACACAGCTGATCATAGAACCAATCACAGAACTGATCACATCACAGAACTGATCAAAGAACTGATCACACAACTAATCACATCACTAAAGAGATCACATTACAGAACCAATCACACAACTGATCACATCAAAAAAAGATCACAAAACTAATTACATCACCGAAATTATCCCATCAATGAACCGATTACACAACTAATCACATCACAGAACTGATCACACAATTGATCCTATCATAGAACTGATCACATCACAGAGCAGATCACACAACTGATCCTATCACAGAATAGATCACAACTGATTACATCACATAACAGATCACATCAAATACAGTAACAATGCAGTTACACAGACGAGCAAAACAGTAACAATGCAGTTACACTGACGAGCAAAACAGTAACAATGCATTTACACTGACGAGCAAAACAGTAACAATGCAGTTACACGGACGAGCAAAGCAGTAACAATGCAGTTACACTGACAAGCAAAACAGTAACAATGCAGTTACACAGACGAGCAAAACAGTAACAATGCAGTTACACTGACGAGCAAAACAGTAACAATGCATTTACACTGACGAGCAAAACAGTAACAATGCAGTTACACGGACGAGCAAAGCAGTAACAATGCAGTTACACTGACAAGCAAAACAGTAACAATGCAGTTACACTGACGAGCAAAGCAGTAACAATGCAGTTACACTGACAAGTAAAGCAGTAACAATGCAGTTACACTGACGAGCAAAGCAGTAACAATGCAGTTACACTGACGAGCAAAGCAGTAACAATGCAGTTACACTAACAAGAAAAACAGTAACAATGCAGTTACACTGACGAGGCAAAACAGTAACAATGCAGTTACACTGACAAGTAAAGCAGTAACAATGCAGTTACACTGACGAGCAAAGCAGTAACAATGCAGTTACACTGACAAGTAAAGCAGTAACAAGGCAGTTACACTGACGAGCAAAGCAGTAACAATGCAGTTACATGAGAAGAATCTGCAGAACTAATCAGATGCTGAATACAAGTCCAATACGTTCGGAGCTGTAGTGGATGGTGAGATATGGAGCCTGAAAGTCAAAAGTTCTAAACATTGTAACCCTTTTGCTCGTCAGTGTAATTTATCAGATCACTTGTATGTGAGTGACCCAAAAATATATTAAGGCCTTGTTCCCGCGACTGTATTTTTCTTCTGTGCGCTATCTGCATATTTTTGCAGGCGACACACTGACCCATTCATTTCCATGGAGCCATACACACAGCTGCATTTATGGGATCCGTGTGGCTGCTCTGCAGGTTATATGTCTTGTTCTGGTCCGCATTGCTGAAGAGCATAGCCATGTCTACTAAAGGGAGTGAGTAAAATGCGGTATGCACATGACAGCATCTGTGCTTTGCGAATCAGTTGTTTGCTGGCGAAAATACGAACAAGGACATGTGCATGAAGCCGAACTGTATAGTTCAGATCTACGAATAGCGGTGCTCAGAGCCCATTATGTGGCCTAAACGTGCCCCCACTCTGAGTGGTCCTCCAGCAGTGTGATCAGTGGTGCTCGGAGCCCATCATGTGGCCTACACATTTCACCTACCGCGTGGTCCTCCAACGGTTTGAACAGAGGAGCTAAGAGCCCATCATGTGGCCTACACATTTCACCGCTCTGAATGGTTCTCCAGCAGTGTGATCAGCGGTGCTCAGAGCTCATCATGTTCCCCATGCGTTTCACCTACAGAGTGGTCCTCCAGCAGTGTGAACAGCGGTGCTCAGAACCCATTATGTGGCCTAAACGTGTCCCCACTCTGAGTGGTCCTCCAGCAGTGTGAACAGCGCTGCTCGGAGCCCATCATGTGGCCTACACATTTCACCATTCTGAGTCGTCCTCCAGCAGTGTGATCAGCAGTGCTCGGAGCCCATTATGTGGCCTACACGTTTCACCATTCTTAAGTGGTCCTCCAGCAGTGTGAACAGCGGTGCTCGGAGCCCATCATGTGGCCTGCACGTTTCACCGCTCTGAGTGGTCCTCCAGCAGTGTTAACAGCGGTGCTCGGGCCCATTATGTGGCCTACACGTTTCACCGCTCTGAGTGGTCCTCCAGCAGTGTGAACAGCGGTGCTCGGAGCCCATTATGTGGCCTACACGTTTCACCGTTCTGAGTGGTTCTCCAGCAGTGTGATCAGCGGTGCTCAGAGCTTATCATGTGGCCTACACGTGTCCCCACTCTGAGTGGTCCTCCAGCAGTGTGAACAGCGGTGCTCGGAGCCCATTATGTGGCCTACACGTTTCACCATTCTGAGTGGTCCTCCAGCAGTGTGAACAGCGGTGCTCGGAGCCCATTATGTGGCCTACACGTTTCACCATTCTAAATGGTCCTCCAGCAGTGTGAACAGCGGTGCTCAGAGCTCATCATGTTCCCCATGCGTTTCACCTACAGAGTGGTCCTCCAGTTGTTTGAATAAGCGGTGCTCAGAGCCCATTATGTGGCCTAAACGTGTCCCCACTCTGAGTGGTCCTCCAGCAGTGTGAACAGCGGTGCTCGGAGCCCATCATGTGGCCTACACATTTCACCATTCTGAGTGGCCCTCCAGCAGTATGATCAGCGGTGCTCGGAGCCCATTATGTGGCCTACACGTTTCACCATTCTTAAGTGGTCCTCCAGCAGTGTGAACAGCGGTGCTCGGAGCCCATCATGTGGCCTGCACATTTCACCGCTCTGAGTGGCCCTCCAGCAGTGTGAACAGCGGTGCTCGGAGCCCATTATGTGGCCTACACGTTTCACCGCTCTGAGTGGTCCTCCAGCAGTGTGAACAGCGGTGCTCGGAGCCCATTATGTGGCCGACACGTTTCACCGCTCTGAGTGGCCCTCCAGCAGTGTGAACAGCGGTGCTCAGAGCCCATTTTGTGGCCTACACGTTTCACCGCTCTGAATGGTCCTCCAGCAGTGTGATCAGCGGTGCTCGGAGCCCATCATGTGGCCTACACATTTCACCGCTCTGAGTGGTTCTCCAGCAGTGTGAACAACGGTGCTCGGAGCCCATCATGTGGCCTAAACGTGTCCCCACTCTGAGTGGTTCTCCAGCAGTGTGAACAGCGGTGCTCAGACCCCATCATGTGGCCTACACGTGTCCCCACTCTGAGTGGTTCTCCAGCAGTGTGAACAGCGGTGCTCGGAGCCCATTATGTGGCCTAAACGTGTCCCCACTCTGAGTGGTCCTCCAGCAGTGTGAACAGCGGTGCTCGGAGCCCATCATGTGGCCTACACATTTCACCGCTCTGAGTGGTCCTCCAGCAGTGTGAACAGTGGTGCTCAGAGCCCATTATGTGGCCTACACTTTTCACCGCTCTGAATGGTTCTCCAGCAGTGTGATCAGCGGTGCTCGGAGCCCATCATGTGGCCTACACGTTTCACCGCTCTGAGTGGCCCTCCAGCAGTGTGAACAGCGGTGCTCAGAGCCCATTATGTGGCCTACACTTTTCACCGCTCTGAGTGGTCCTCCAGCAGTGTGAACAGCGGTGCTCGGAGCCCATCATGTGGCCTACACATTTCACCGCTCTGAATGGTTCTCCAGCAGTGTGAACAGCGGTGCTCGGAGCCCATCATGTGGCCTACACATTTCACCGCTCTGAATGGTTCTCCAGCAGTGTGATCAGCGGTGCTCAGAGCTCATCATGTTCCCATGCGTTTCACCTACAGAGTGGTCCTCCAGTTGTTTGAATAGCGGTGCTCAGAGCCCATTATGTGGCCTAAACGTGTCCCCACTCTGAGTGGTCCTCCAGCAGTGTGAACAGCGGTGCTCGGAGCCCATCATGTGGCCTACACATCTCCCCACTCTGAGCGGTTCTCCAGCAGTGTGAACAGCGGTGCTCGGAGCCCATCATGTGGCCTACACGTTTCACCGCTCTGAATGGTCCTCCAGCAGTGTGAACAGCGGTGCTCGGAGCCCATCATGTGGCCTACACATTTCACCGCTCTGAGTGGTCCTCCAGCAGTGTGAACAGCGGTGTTCGGAGCCCATCATGTGGCCTACACATTTCACCGCTCTGAGTGGCCCTCCAGCAGTGTGATCAGCGGTGCTCAGAGCCCATCATGTGGCCTACACGTTTCACCGCTCTGAATGGTTCTCCAGCAGTGTGAACAGCGGTGCTCGGAGCCCATCATGTGGCCTACACGTTTCACCGCTCTGAGTGGTCCTACAGCAGTGTGAACAGCGGTGTTCGGAGCCCATCATGTGGCCTACACGTTTCACCGCTCTGAATGGTCCTCCAGCAGTGTGATCAGCGGTGCTCGGAGCCCATCATGTGGCCTACACGTTTCACCGCTCTGAATGGTTCTCCAGCAGTGTGAACAGCGGTGCTCGGAGCCCATCATGTGACCTACACATTTCACCGCTCTGAGTGGTCCTCCAGCAGTGTGATCAGCGGTGCTCGGAGCCCATCATGTGGCCTACACGTTTCACCGCTCTGAGTGGTCCTCCAGCAGTGTGATCAGCGGTGCTCAGAGCTCATCATGTGGCCTACACGTTTCACCGCTCTGAGTGGTCCTCCAGCAGTGTGATCAGCGGTGCTCAGAGCTCATCATGTGGCCTACACGTTTCACCGCTCTGAGTGGTCCTCCAGCAGTGTGATCAGCGGTGCTCGGAGCCCATCATGTGGCCTACACGTTTCACCGCTCTGAGTGGTCCTCCAGCAGTGTGAACAGCGGTACTCAGAGCTCATCATGTGGCCTACACGTTTCACCATTCTGAGTGGTCCTCCAGCAGTGTGATCAGCGGTGCTCGGAGCCCATCATGTGGCCTACATATTTCACCGCTCTGAATGGTCCTCCAGCAGTGTGATCAGCGGTGCTCGGAGCCCATCATGTGGCCTACACGTGTCCCCACTCTGAGTGGTCCTCCAGCAGTGTGATCAGCTTATCATGTATCCTACGCATTTCACAGCAAGTGAAAGGACAGGAGCAGAAAAGATGGGGAACGATGATGAAGATGAATCCGATGAGGTTCCTCCTCGTTAGGACATAATACTAGACTGATTTTCCCACAATATAAACTTATTACACGGCATCAGTGGCTTCAACGTCTGACACCAATTATCTCCTCAAAACCAGGACAAATGGAGAATGTGAGGCGCACTGTGTGAACTCAGCCGAATCTTTAGGACTACCAAATGAAACATGAGTCAGTAGAGGGCGCAGCTATCAGCCTGGAGTGACACACATTGTAACAAACTCTCAGCTGTGTCAGAAGGACACTTTGTTTTTCTGTTCCTCTGCATTTACAAAGTCTATTAGAAATATGAAGCCAAAGGCCCCATAGAAAGGCAGTGGCGACAGAAACAGCCAGTTACATGGGAGACAAGGAGTTGGAGGACACGCTCCCGATCACATCACTGCTCAGATTCCACATATATTACATCATGTTCACCGATCAGAAATCGTTCGGAGAAGTGAGTATAGCGATAAAATGTGCCGGGGCACTTACATTTCCACAGAACAGGTGGCCATGTACTGTTAGGACCAGAAGTGCATGAATTTGATGAGATTGACAAGGAAGCATGCATAGGTGACGGCCCCAGCCCCGACCAGGACATGGACCACAAGCCTAACACCCATCAGCTTACACAAGAATTCTGCTCTTAATAATTTACTGTAATGAATTCAGAACTTGATCCTCGCAGGGAACGAGAAAACCTGCAAAAAAACGTGTCCAGAGACAAAACAAATCAGCTTGTAGGTCTGGAAACAATTTAGTAGAAAGGGATCAAAAAATATGTAAGTGAGCCAAGGACTGACAACATCCATGAGAACTGCGAGCGCTGCTCTGGAGGCCAGGAAGATATCAACACCCCCTATCGGCCGGTCCGGCCACAAGAAACCCAAGAAAATGTCTGCTAAACTAATGCGAAGAGAATTGGAGACAAGCAAACATTTTCCAAACACATACTGATGGGTAACTTCGATTGTGAGCTCTTGGGGACAGTGACATTCAAATGACTGTAAAGCGCTGCAGAATATACCAGCGCTATGTAAGAGAGTATAATATTGGTCTACCGGTGATATGGGTCCAAATCTGGTGTCTATTACCAGTGATACTGTCACGACCGCTATCCCAGCAGCGGTCGTGTCGCACCAGACGGAGGGGAAGGGGGACCCTTATCTACGGATGGGAAATAGAACGGCCACCCCTGACTAACCCTAAGCTGGCACCTGTCTGCCCTGATACCCTAGACGGGGTGTGAACCCGTGCGGCGAGCAGGATGCCTAAACCCTGAGTCACCCTCAGAAGACTAGACTGGGGAAAGGCAGATGGGAGCACTAGTCACCATCACTCATGTCTAGGAGAACAACAGGGGAAGACAGCAACAAACAAACAATCTCCAGCAGAGATAGACTTATCCAGTCACGAGTCTTTATGGAGGTCCCCTACCTGCAGATGGATATTATGGATGATCTGAGTTAACTCTCTCTGAGTAAGAGGGGAGGAGTCGATGGCAAAAACCGGAATAGTTCTGCGTACCGGTTCCGGAGTAAAACCCAGAGCCTGAGCAAACCGTGCATCCACCAAGTTGACCCCCGCCCCACTGTCCAAAAAGACGGAACAGATCTCAGTCCTATTGCCCGCCACAACGGTAGCGGACAACAAAAACTGAGACATGCGTATGGAGGAAACGAATACGCCCAGACTGTTATCCTCCGCACAGTCTGGGGACTCTAGTTCTCCGACGGCTCCTTTGTTTGTGGTCTTTTGGGTTCTGAGGGACATACCTTTACAAAATGACCCCTCCCCCCACAACAAAAACAAACCTCTGACCTACGGCGGACCTTAGGAGGATTCACCCGTCTAGTGGCGCCCCCTATTTGCATTGGTTCGACTGGATCATAACAAACCGATCCCTGCCCTATAGAGGCCTCTGTAGAATTTAGTAGTCTCTCCCTGAGTCGTCTGTCGATTCTTATGGACAGAGACATAGCCGCCTCAAGAGACCCAGGGACCTCGTATACCGCCAGCGCGTCTTTTAATTTTTCAGACAACCCCTGGCAGAACTGACTCCTAAGGGCCGAGTCGTTCCATAATGTATTAGTAGCCCACCTATGGAATTCGGAACAATATAGTTCAGCTGACCGGTTCTCCTGCCGAAGTCTACGTAGCTTAGACTCAGCCAGTGAGACCCTGTCCGGGTCATCATACACGAGACCCAAGGCTTCAAAAAACTCCTCCACAGATTGTAAGGCCGGAGGGTCTGATGGTAAGGAGAAAGCCCAAGCCTGCGGGTCTCCTTGCAGGAGAGAAATTACAATGCCCACCCGTTGTTCCTCACCGCCGGAGGATCTAGGGCGTAACCTGAAGAACAATTTACAAGCTTCTCTGAAGGTCACAAATTGGTCTCTCCCTCCTGAGAACCTGTCAGGAAAAGCCACTTTTGGCTCAGGAGTACCTTGGTTTCCCGTAGCAACGGTGGAGCCCAAGGATTGCTGCTGCTGCTGCAGCACTGTAGCTTTTAATCCTGCCACTTCAAGGGATAACCCCTGTAATTGTTTCGCCAAAACCGTAACCGGATCCATAGTGGAACAGAAAAATACAAAGCAAAACAGCAAGCAAAAAAAAAAAAAAGTAACTTTTTTTTTTTAAAGGCCACATATACTGTCACGACCCCTATCCCAGCCGCAGTCGTGTCGCACCAGACGGAGGGGAAGGGGGACCCTTATCTACGGATGGGAAATAGAACGGCCACCCCTGACTAACCCTAAGCTGGCACCTGTCTGCCCTGATACCCTAGACGGGGTGTGAACCCGTGCGGCGAGCAGGATGCCTAAACCCTGAGTCACCCTCAGAAGACTAGACTGGGGAAAGGCAGATGGGAGCACTAGTCACCATCACTCATGTCTAGGAGAACAACAGGGGAAGACAGCAACAAACAAACAATCTCCAGCAGAGATAGACTTATCCAGTCACGAGCAGAGAAGATGATCCCAACAACGACAGTCCACGCCAGACACGAGCTCCACAGCAATACCGTCAAACCATCTCCTTCAAAGGTCAGAATAGCACTGGAAGTAAGGACTATATCTGGCAATGACTGCAAGTGAAACTGAAACTAATATAGAAGCTGGGAGTGGCAGACAGGACTCACCTGAGAAGAATGCCTACAAACTCCCAGTCAGGACAAAAAGGTTCACAAGGCAAAACCCGGATGACATACCCTGAACCACGGAGCAAACTCACAAGCTATCGCGAGTAGCAAGTCGCTGCGACCTTCTCCTCCCAGACCTGTCTGGATCAGTCACAGTCGTGACAGATATAGATCTAAGTCTGGTGTCCATTACCAGTTATATGGGTCTGAGTCTGGTGTCCTCGACCAGTTATATGGGTCTGAGTCTGGTGTCCTCTACCAGTGACATGGGTCTGAGTCTGGTGTCCATTACCAGTGATGTGGGTCTGAGTCTGGTGTCCATTACCAGTGATATGGGTCTGAGTCTGGAGTCCTCTACCAGTCATATGGGTCTAAGTCTGGTGTCCATTACCAGTGACATGGGTCTAAGTCTGGTGTCCATTACCAGTGACATGGGTCTGAGTCTGGTGTCCATTACCAGTGACATGGGTCTGAGTCTGGTGTCCATTACCAGTGATGTGGGTCTGAGGCTGGTGTCCTCTACCAGTGATATGGGTCTAAGTCTGGTGTCCTCTACCAGTGACATGGGTCTGAGTCTAGTGTCCATTACCAGTGACATGGGTCTGAGTCTGGTGTCCATTACCAGTGATGTGGGTCTTAGTCTGGTGTCCTCTACCAGTGATATGGGTCTAAGTCTGGTGTCCTCTACCAGTGACATGGGTCTAAGTCTGGTGTCTATTACCAGTGATGTGGGTCTAAGTCTGGTGTCCTCTACCAGTGATATGGGTCTGAGTCTGGTGTCCCCTACCAGTGACATGGGTCTGAGTCTAGTGTCCATTACCAGTGACATGGGTCTGAGTCTGGTGTCCCCTACCAGTGACATGGGTCTGAGTCTAGTGTCCATTACCAGTGACATGGGTCTGAGTCTGGTGTCCATTACCAGTGATGTGGGTCTTAGTCTGGTGTCCTCTACCAGTGATATGGGTCTAAGTCTGGTGTCCTCTACCAGTGATATGGGTCTAAGTCTGGTGTCTATTACCAGTGATGTGGGTCTAAGTCTGGTGTCCTCGACCAGTTATATGGGTCTGAGTCTGGTGTCCATTACCAGTGATAAGGGTCTGAGTCTGGTGTCCTCTACCAGTCATATGGGTCTAAGTCTGGTGTCCATTACCAGTGATATGGGTCTGAGTCTGGTGTCCCCTACCAGTGATATGGGTCTAAGTCTGGTGTCCATTAACAGTGATGTGGGTCTGAGTCTGGTGTCCATTACCAGTGATATGGGTCTGAGTCTGGTGTCCATTACAAGTGATATGGGTCTGAGTCTGGTTTTCATTACCAGTTATATGGGTCTAAGTCAGGTGTCTATTACCAGTGACATGGGTCTGAGTCTGGTGTCCATTACCAGTGATAAGGGTCTGAGTCTGGTGTCCTCTACCAGTCATATGGGTCTAAGTCTGGTGTCCATTACCAGTGATATGGGTCTGAGTCTGGTGTCCCCTACCAGTGATATGGGTCTAAGTCTGGTGTCTATTACCAGTGATATGGGTCTAAGTCTGGTGTCCATTACCAGTGATGTGGGTCTGAGTCTGGTGTCCATTACCAGTGATATGGGTCTGAGTCTGGTCTATTACCAGTGATATGGGTCTGAGTCTGGTGTCCATTACCAGTTATATGGGTCTGAGTCTAGTGTCCTCTACCAGTGATGTGGGTCTAAGTCTGGTGTCCTCTACCAGTGATATAGGTCTAAGTCTGGTGTCCATTACCAGTGAGATAGCTCTGAATCTGGTGTCCATTACCAGTTATGTGGGTCTAAATCTGGTGTCCATTACCGGGGATATGGGTCTGAGTCTGGTGTCCATTACCAGTGATATGGGTCTGAGTCTGGTGTCCATTACCAGTGATATGGGTCTGAGTCTGGTCCATTACCAGTGATATGGGTCTGAGTCTGGTGTCCATTACCAGTTATATGGGTCTGAGTCTAGTGTCCTCTACCAGTGATGTGGGTCTAAGTCTGGTGTCCTCTACCAGTGATATAGGTCTAAGTCTGGTGTCCATTACCAGTGAGATAGCTCTGAATCTGGTGTCCATTACCAGTTATGTGGGTCTAAATCTGGTGTCCATTACCGGGGATATGGGTCTGAGTCTGGTGTCCATTACCAGTGATATGGGTCTGAGTCTGGTGTCCATTACCAGTGATATGGGTCTGAGTCTGGTGTCCATTACCAGTTATATGGGTCTGAGTCTGGTGTCCTCTACCAGTGATGTGGGTCTGAGTCTGGTGTCCATTACCAGTTATATGGGTCTGAGTCTGGTGTCCATTACCGGTGATATGTGTCTGAGTCTGGTGTCCATTACCGGTGATATGTGTCTGAGTCTGGTGTCCATTACCAGTTATATGGGTCTGAGTCTGGTGTCCATTACCAGTGATAAGGGTCTGAGTCTGGTGTCCTCTACCAGTCATATGGGTCTGAGTCTGGTGTCCATTACCGGTGATATGTGTCTGAGTCTGGTGTCCATTACCGGTGATATGTGTCTGAGTCTGGTGTCCATTACCAGTTATATGGGTCTGAGTCTGGTGTCCATTACCAGTGATAAGGGTCTGAGTCTGGTGTCCTCTACCAGTCATATGGGTCTAAGTCTGGTGTCCATTACCAGTGATATGGGTCTGAGTCTGGTGTCCCCTACCAGTGATATGGGTCTGAGTCTGGTGTCTATTACCAGTGATATGGGTCTAAGTCTGGTGTCCATTACCAGTGATGTGGGTCTGAGTCTGGTGTCCATTACCAGTGATATGGGTCTGAGTCTGGTGTCCATTACCAGTGATGTGGGTCTAAGTCTGGTGTCCTCTACCAGTGATATAGGTCTAAGTCTGGTGTCCATTACCAGTAAGATAGCTCTGAATCTGGTGTCCATTACCAGTTATGTGGGTCTAAATCTGGTGTCCATTACCAGTTATGTGGGTCTAAATCTGGTGTCCATTACCAGTTATATGGGTCTGAGTCTGGTGTCCATTACCAGTTATATGGGTCTGAGTCTGGTGTCCATTACCAGTTATATGGGTCCGAGTCTGGTGTCCTCTACCAGTGATGTGGGTCTGAGTCTGGTGTCCATTACCAGTTATATGGGTCTGAGTCTGGTTTCCATTACCGGTGATATGTGTCTGAGTCTGGTGTCCATTACCAGTTATATGGGTCTGAGTCTGGTGTCCTCTACCAGTGATATGGGTCTAAGTCTGGTGTCTTTTACCAGTGATGTGGGTCTAAGTCTGGTGTCCTCTACCAGTGATATGGGTCTGAGTCTGGTGTCCATTACCAGTGATATGGGTCTAAGTCTGGTGTCCATTACCAGTGATATGGGTCTGAGTCTGGTGTCCATTACCAGTGATATGGGTCTAAGTCTGGTGTCTATTACCAGTGATGTGGGTCTGAGTCTGGTGTCCATTACCAGTTATATGGGTCTGAGTCTGGTGTCCATTACCAGTGATATGGGTCTGAGTCTGGTGTCCATTACCAGTTATATGGGTCTGAGTCTGGTGTCCTCTACCAGTGATATGGGTCTGAGTCTGGTGTCCTCTACCAGTGATATGGGTCTGAGTCTGGTGTCCATTACCAGTGTATATAACCCTCTATATACTGCAGAGTCCAGGTGTGACTGCTACCTCTGTACCCTGTATATAACCCTCTATATTCTGCAGAGTCCAGGTGTGACTGCTACCTCTGTACCCTGTATATAACCCTCTATATACTGCAGAGTCCAGGTGTGACTGCTACCTCTGTACCCTGTATATAACCCTCTATATTCTGCAGAGTCCAGGTGTGACTGCTACCTCTGTACCCTGTATATAACCCTCTATATACTGCTTAGTCCAGGTGTGACTGCTACCTCTGTACCCTGTATATAACCATCTATATACTGCTGAGTCCAGGTGTGACTGTTACCTCTATACCCTGTATATAACCCTCTATATACTGCAGAGTCCAGGTGTGACTGCTACCTCTGTACTCTGTATATTACCATCTATATACTGCAGAGTCCAGGTGTGACTGCTACCTCTGTACCCTGTATATAACCATCTATATACTGCAGAGTCCAGGTGTGACTGCTACCTCTGTACCCTGTATATAACCCTCTATATACTGCAGAGTCCAGGTATGACTGCTACCTCTGTACCCTGTATATAACCCTCTATATACTGCAGAGTCCAGGTGTGACTGCTACCTCTGTACCCTGTATATAACCATCTATATACTGCAGAGTCCAGGTGTGACTGCTACCTCTGTACCCTGTATATAACCCTCTATATACTGCAGAGTCCAGGTGTGACTGCTACCTCTGTACCCTGTATATAACCCTCTACATACTGCAGAGTCCAGGTGTGACTGCTTCCTCTGTACCCTGTATATAACCATCTATATACTGCAGAGTCCAGGTGTGACTGCTACCTCTGTACTCTGTATATTACCATCTATATTCTGCAGAGTCCAGGTGTGACTGCTACCTCTGTACCCTGTATATAACCATCTATATACTGCAGAGTCCAGGTGTGACTGTTACCTCTATACCCTGTATATAACCTTCTATATACTGCAGAGTCCAGGTGTGACTGCTACCTCTGTACCCTGTATATAACCCTTTATATACTGCAGAGTCCAGGTATGACTGCTACCTCTGTACCCTGTATATAACCCTCTATATACTGCAGAGTCCAAGTGTGACTGCTACCTCTGTACCCTGTATATAACCATCTATATACTGCAGAGTCCAGGTGTGACTGTTACCTCTATACCCTGTATATAACCATCTATATACTGCAGAGTCCAGGTGTGACTGTTACCTCTATACCCTGTATATAACCTTCTATATACTGCAGAGTCCAGGTGTGACTGCTACCTCTGTACCCTGTATATAACCCTCTATATACTGCAGAGTCCAGGTGTTACTGCTACCTCTGTACCCTGTATATAACCCTCTATACACTGCAGAGTCCAGGTGTGACTGTTACCTCTGTACCCTGTATATAACCCTCTATATACTGCAGAGTCCAGGTGTCACTGCTACCTCTGTACCCTGTATATAACCCTCTATATACTGCAGAGTCCAGGTGTGACTGTTACCTCTATACCCTGTATATAACCCTCTATATACTGCAGAGTCCAGGTGTGACTGTTACCTCTATACCCTGTATATAACCCTGTATATACTGCAGAGTCCAGGTGTGACTGCTACCTCTGTGCCCTGTATATAACCATCTATATACTGCAGAGTCCAGGTGTGACTGCTACCTCTATACCCTGTATATAACCCTCTATATACTGCAGAGTCCAGGTGTGACTGCTACCTCTATACCCTGTATATAACCATCTATATACTGCAGAGTCCAGGTGTGACTGCTACCTCTGTACCCTGTATATAACCCTCTATATAATGCAGAGTCCAGGTGTGACTGTTACCTCTATACCCTGTATATAACCCTCTATATACTGCAGAGTCCAGGTGTGACTGCTACCTCTGTACCCTGTATATAACCCTCTATATAATGCAGAGTCCAGGTGTGACTGTTACCTCTATACCCTGTATATAACCATCTATATACTGCAGAGTCCAGGTGTGACTGTTACCTCTGTACCCTGTATATAACCCTCTATATACTGCAGAGTCCAGGTGTGACTGTTACCTCTATACCCTGTATATAACCATCTATATACTGCAGAGTCCAGGTGTCACTGCTACCTCTATACCCTGTATATAACCATCTATATACTGCAGAGTCCAGGTGTGACTGCTACCTCTGTACCCTATATATAACCCTCTATATACTGCAGAGTCCAGGTGTCACTGCTACCTCTATACCCTGTATATAACCCTCTATATACTGCAGAGTCCAGGTGTGACTGTTACCTCTATACCCTGTATATAACCCTCTATATACTGCAGAGTCCAGGTGTGACTGTTACCTCTATACCCTGTATATAACCCTCTATATACTGCAGAGTCCAGGTGTGACTGCTACCTCTATACCCTGTATATAACCATCTATATACTGCAGAGTCCAGGTGTGACTGCTACCTCTGTACCCTGTATATAACCATCTATATACTGCAGAGTCCAGGTGTGACTGCTACCTCTGTGCCCTGTATATAACCATCTATACACTGCAGAGTCCAGGTGTGACTGCTACCCCTGTACCCTGTATATAATCCTCTATATACTGCAGAGTCCAGGTGTCACTGCTACCTCTGTACCCTTTATATAACCCTCTATATACTGCAGAGTCCAGGTGTGACTGCTACCTCTGTACGCTGTATATAACACTCTATATACTGAAGAGTCCAGGTGTGACTGTTACCTCTGTACCCTGTATATAACCCTCTATATACTGCAGAGTCCAGGTGTTACTGCTACCTCTGTACCCTGTATATAACCCTCTATATACTGCAGAGTCCAGGTGTGACTGTTACCTCTGTACCCTGTATATAACCCTCTATATACTGCAGAGTCCAGGTGTGACTGCTACCTCTGTACCCTGTATATAACCCTCTATATACTGCAGAGTCCAGGTGTGACTGCTACCTCTCTACCCTGTATATACCCCTCTATATACTGCAGAGTCCAGGTGTGACTGCTACCTCTGTACCCTGTATATACCCCTCTATATACTGCAGAGTCCAGGTGTTACTGCTACCTCTGTACCCTGTATATAACCCTCTATATACTGCAGAGTCCAGGTGTCACTGCTACCTCTGTACCCTGTATATAACCCTCTATATACTGCAGAGTCCAGGTGTCACTGCTACCTCTGTACCCTGTATATAGCCCTCTATATACTGCAGAGTCCAGGTGTGACTGCTACCTCTGTGCCCTGTATATAACCATCTATATACTGCAGAGTCCAGGTGTGACTGCTACCTCTGTACCCTGTATATAGCCCTCTATATACTGCAGAGTCCAGGTGTGACTGCTACCTCTGTACCCCTGTATATAACCCTCTATATACTGCAGAGTCCAGGTGTGACTGCTACCTCTGTACCCTGTATATAACCCTCTATATACTGCAGAGTCCAGGTGTGACTGCTACCTCTGTACCCTGTATATACCCCTCTATATACTGCAGAGTCCAGGTGTGACTGCTACCTCTGTACCCTGTATATAACCATCTATATACTGCAGAGTCCAGGTGTGACTGCTACCTCTGTACCCTGTATATAACCCTCTATAATCTGCAGAGTCCAGGTGTGACTGCTACCTCTGTACCCTGTATATAACCCTCTATATACTGCAGAGTCCAGGTGTGACTGCTACCTCTGTACCCTGTATATAACCCTCTATATACTGCAGAGTCCAGGTGTTACTGCTACCTCTGTACCCTGTATATAACCCTCTATATACTGCAGAGTCCAGGTGTGACTGTTACCTCTGTACCCTGTATATAACCATCTATATTCTGCAGAGTCCAGGTGTGACTGCTACCTCTGTACCCTTTATATAACCATCTATATACTGCAGAGTCCAGGTATGACTGCTACCTCTGTACCCTGTATATAACCCTCTATATACTGCAGAGTCCAGGTGTGACTGTTACCTCTATACCCTGTATATAACCCTGTATATTCTGCAGAGTCCAGGTGTGACTGTTACCTCTGTACCCTGTATATAACCCTCTATATACTGCAGAGTCCAAGTGTGACTGCTACCTCTGTACCCTGTATATAACCCTCTATATACTGCAGAGTCCAGGTGTGACTGTTACCTCTATACCCTGTATATAACCCTGTATATTCTGCAGAGTCCAGGTGTGACTGTTACCTCTGTACCCTGTATATACCCCTCTATATACTGCAGAGTCCAGGTGTGACTGCTACCTCTGTACCCTGTATATAGCCCTCTATATACTGCAGCGTCCAGGTGTTACTGCTACCTCTGTACCCTGTATATAACCCTCTATATACTGCAGAGTCCAGGGGTGACTGCTACCTCTGTACCCTGTATATACCCCTCTATATACTGCAGAGTCCAGGTGTGACTGCTACCTCTGTACCCTGTATATAACCATCTATATTCTGCAGAGTCCAGGTGTGACTGCTACCTCTGTACCCCTGTATATAACCCTCTATATACTGCAGAGTCCAGGTGTGACTGTTACCTCTGTACCCTGCATATAACCATCTATATACTGCAGAGTCCAGGTGTCACTGCTACCTCTGTACCCTGTATATAACCATCTATATTCTGCAGAGTCCAGGTTTGACTGTTACCTCTGTACCCTGTATATAACCCTCTATATTCTGCAGAGTCCAGGTGTGACTGCTACCTCTGTACCCTGTATATAACCCTCTATATACTGCCGAGTCCAGGTGTGACTGTTACCTCTATACCCTGTATATAACCATCTATATACTGCAGAGTCCAGGTGTGACTGCTACCTCTATACCCCTGTATATTACCATCTATATACTGCAGAGTCCAGGTGTCACTGCTACCTCTGTACCCCTGTATATAACCATCTATATTCTGCAGAGTCCAGGTATGACTGCTACCTCTCTACCCTGTATATAACCCTCTATATACTGCAGAGTCCAGGTATGACTGCTACCTCTGTACCCCTGTATATAACCCTCTATATACTGCAGAGTCCAGGTGTGACTGCTACCTCTGTACCCTGCATATAACCATCTATATACTGCAGAGTCCAGGTGTGACTGTTACCTCTATACCCTGTATATAACCCTCTATATACTGCAGAGTCCAGGTGTGACTGCTACCTCTATACCCTGTATATAACCATCTATATACTGCAGAGTCCAGGTGTGACTGCTACCTCTGTACCCTGTATATAACCATCTATATACTGCAGAGTCCAGGTGTGACTGCTACCTCTGTGCCCTGTATATAACCATCTATACACTGCAGAGTCCAGGTGTGACTGCTACCCCTGTACCCTGTATATAATCCTCTATATACTGCAGAGTCCAGGTGTCACTGAGTGTGATCAGCGGTGCTCAGAGCTTATCATGTGGCCTACACGTGTCCCCACTCTGAGTGGTCCTCCAGCAGTGTGAACAGCGGTGCTCGGAGCCCATTATGTGGCCTACACGTTTCACCATTCTGAGTGGTCCTCCAGCAGTGTGAACAGCGGTGCTCGGAGCCCATTATGTGGCCTACACGTTTCACCATTCTAAATGGTCCTCCAGCAGTGTGAACAGCGGTGCTCTCAGAGCTCATCATGTTCCCCATGCTTTCACCTACCAGAGTGGTCCTCCAGTTGTTTGAATAGCGGTGCTCAGAGCCCATTATTGTGGCCTAAACGTGTCCCCACTCTGAGTGGTCCTCCAGCAGTGTGAACAGCGGTGCTCGGAGCCCATCATGTGGCCTCACATTTCACCATTCTGAGTGGCCCTCCAGCAGTGTGAATCAGCGGTGCTCGGAGCCCATTATGTGGCCTACACGTTTCACCCACTCTTAAGTGGTCCTCCAGCAGTGTGAACAGCGGTGCTCGGAGCCCATCATGTGGCCTGCACGTTTCACCGCTCTGAGTGGTCCTCCAGCAGTGTGAACAGCGGTGCTCGGAGCCCATTATGTGGCCTAAACGTGTCCCCACTCTGAGTGGTCCTCCAGCAGTGTGAACAGCGGTGCTCGGAGCTCCATCATGTGGCCTACACATTTCACCGCTCTGAGTGGTCCTCCAGCAGTGTGAACAGTGGTGCTCAGAGCCCATTATGTGCCTACACTTTTCACCGCTCTGAATGGTTCTCCAGCAGTGTGATCAGCGGTGCTCGGAGCCCATCATGTGGCCTACACGTTTCACCGCTCTGAGTGGCCCTCCAGCAGTGTGAACAGCGGTGCTCAGGAGCCCATTATGTGGCCTTACACTTTCACCGCTCTGAGTGGTCTCTCCAGCAGTGTGAACAGCGGTGCTCGAGGCCCATCATGTGGCCTACACATTTCACCGCTCTGAATGGTTCTCCAGCAGTGTGGAACAGCGGTGCTCGGAGCCCATCATGTGGCCTACACATTTCACCGCTCTGAATGGTTCTCCAGCAGTGTGATCAGCGGTGCTCAGAGCTCATCATGTTCCCATGCGTTTCACCTACAGAGTGGTCCTCCAGTTGTTTGAATAGCGGTGCTCAGAGCCCATTATGTGGCCTAAACGTGTCCCCACTCTGAGTGGTCCTCCAGCAGTGAACAGCGGTGCTCGGAGCCCATCATGTGGCCTACACATCTCCCCACTCTGAGCGGTTCTCGCAGCAGTGTGAACAGCGGTGCTCGGAGCCCATCATGTGGCCTACACGTTTCACCGCTCTGAATGGTCCTCCAGCAGTGTGAACAGCGGTGCTCGGAGCCCATCATGTGGCCTACACATTTCACCGCTCTGAGTGGTCCTCCAGCAGTGTAACAGCGGTGTTCGGAGCCCATCACGTGGCTCTACACATTTCACCGCCTCTGAGTGGCCCTCCAGCAGTGTGATCAGCGGTGCTCAGAGCCCATCATGTGGGCCTACACGTTTCACCGCTCTGAATGGTTCTCCAGCAGTGTGAACAGCGGTGCTCGGAGCCCATCATGTGGCCTACACGTTTCACCGCTCTGAGTGGTCTCTCCAGCAGTGTGAACAGCGGTGTTCGGAGCCCATCATGTGGCCCTACACGTTTCACCGCTCTGGAATGGTCCTCCAGCAGTGTGATCAGCGGTGCTCGGAGCCCATCATGTGGCCTACACGTTCCACCGCTCTGAATGGTTCTCCAGCAGTGTGAACAGCGGTGCTCGGAGCCCATCATGTGACCTACACATTTGCACCGCTCTGAGTGGTCCTCCAGCAGTGTGATCAGCGGTGCTCGGAGCCCATCATGTGGCCTACACGCTTTCACCGCTCTGAGTGGTCCTCCAGCAGTGTGATCAGCGGTGCTCATGAGCTCATCATGTGGCCTAACGTTTCACCGCTCTGAGTGGTCCTCCAGCAGTGTGATCAGCGGTGTCAGAGCTCATCATGTGGCCTACACGTTTCACCGCTCTGAGTGGTCCTCCAGCAGTGTGATCAGCGGTGCTCGGAGCCCATCATGTGGCTCTACACGCTTCACCGCTCTGAGTGGTCCTCCAGCAGTGTGATTCAGCGGTGCTCAGAGCTCATCATGTGGCCTACACGTTTCACCATTCTGAGTGGTCCTCCAGCAGTGTGATCAGCGGTGCTCGGAGCCCATCATGTGGCCTGCATATTTCACCCGCTCTGAATGGTCCTCCAGCAGTGATCAGCGGTGCTCGGAGCCCATCATGTGGCCTACACGTGTCCCCACTCTGGAGTGGTCCTCCAGCAGTGTGATCAGCTTATCATGTATCCTACGCATTTCACAGCAAGTGAAAGGACAGGAGCAGAAAAGATGGGGAACGATGATGAAGATGAATCTGATGAGGTTCCTCCTCGTTATGGACATAATACTAGACTGATTTTCCCACAATATAAACTTATTACGGCATCAGTGGCTTCAACGTCTGACACCAATTATCTCCTCAAACCAGGACAAATGGAGAATGTAGAGCACTGTGTGAACTCAGCCGAATCTTTAGGACTACCAAATGAAACATGAGTCAGTAGAGGGCGCAGCTATCAGCCTGGAGTGACACACATTGTAACAAACTCTCAGCTGTGTCAGAAGGACACTTTGTTTTTCTGTTCCTCTGCATTTACAAAGTCTATTAGAAATATGAAGCCAAAGGCCCCATAGAAAGGCAGTGGCGACAGAAACAGCCAGTTACATGGGAGACAAGGAGTTGGAGGACACGCTCCCGATCACATACTGCTCAGATTCCACATATATTACATCATGTTCACCGATCAGAAATCGTTCGGAGAAGTGAGTATAGCGATAAATGTGCCGGGCACTTACATTTCCACAGAACAGGTGGCCATGTACTGTTAGGACCAGAAGTGCATGAATTTGATGAGATTGACAAGGAAGCATGCATAGGTGACGGCCCCAGCCCCGACCAGGACATGGACCACAAGCCTAACACCCATCAGCTTACACAAGAATTCTGCTCTTAATAATTTACTGTAATGAATTCAGAACTTGATCCTCGCAGGAACGAGAAAACCTGCAAAAACGTGTCCAGAGACAAACAAATCAGCTTGTAGGTCTGGAAACAATTTAGTAGAAAGGGATCAAAAATATGTAAGTGAGCCAAGGACTGACAACATCCATGAGAACTGCGAGCGCTGCTCTGGAGGCCAGGAAGATATCAACACCCCTATCGGCCGGTCCGGCCACAAGAAACCCAAGAAAATGTCTGCTAAACTAATGCGAAGAGAATTGGAGACAAGCAAACATTTTCCAAACACATACTGATGGTAACTTCGATTGTGAGCTCTGGGGACAGTGACATTCAAATGACTGTAAGGCTGCAGAATATATCAGCGCTATGTAAGAGAGTATAATATTGGTCTACCGTGATATGGGTCCAAATCTGGTGTCTATTACCAGTGATACTGTCACGACCGCTATCCCAGCAGCGGTCGTGTAGTCGCACCAGACGGAGGGGAAGGGCGAACCTTATCTACGGATGGGAAATAGAACGGCCACCCCTGACTAACCCTACGCTGGCATCTGTCTGCCCTGATACCCTAGACGGGGTGTGAACCCGTGGGTGAGCAGGATGCCTAAACCCTGAGTCACCCTCAGAAGACTAGACTGGGAAAGGCAGATGGGAGCACTAGTCACCATCACTCATGTCTAGGAGAACAACAGGGAAGACAGCAACAAACAAACAATCTCCAGCAGAGATAGACTTATCCAGTCACGAGCAGAGAAGATGATCCCAACAACGACAGTCCACGCCAGACACGAGCTCCACAGCAATACCGTCAAACCATCTCCTTCAAAGGTCAGAATAGCACTGGAAGTAAGGACTATATCTGGCAATGACTGCAAGTGAAACTGAAACTAATATAGTAGCTGGGAGTGGCAGACAGGACTCACCTGAGAAGAATGCCTACAAACTCCCAGTCAGGACAAAAAGGTTCACAAGGCAAAACCCGGATGACATACCCTGAACCACGGAGCAAACTCACAAGCTATCGCGAGTAGCAAGTCGCTGCGACCTTCTCTTCCCAGACCTGTCTGGACTCAGTCACAGTCGTGACAGTACCCCCTTTCTACGAGGGGCCACCGGACCCTCATGACCAGGCCTCTCTGGATGGGACCTATGAAAAGCCCGAATGAGTCTGTCCGCCTTTATCTCTGATGCTGGCACCTACATTCTCTCTTCGGAACCATAACCTCTCCAGTGCACCAGGTACTGAAGAGAGCTGCGAACATATCGTGAATCAACAATCTTTTCTACCTGACACTCAAGACTGCCATCAACAACCACCGGTGGAGGCGGTAGTGGCAATGGTTCAGGAGGTTCTACATATCTCTTAAGCAGAGATCTGTGGAAGACATTATGGATCCTTAGAGTCTGAGGTAGCTCCAGACGAAAAGCCACCGGGTTAATGATCTTAATTACCCTATAAGGACCAATAAATCTCTGACCTAATTTCCATGAGGAAACCTTCAACTTGATATTTCTGGTAGACAACCACACCAAGTCATTCACCCTAAGGTCCGGACCTTCAGAGCGCTTCTTATCAGCCACACGTTTGTATCTACCACCAATTCTCTTCAAACTTTCTTGCACACTCTGCCACACTGATGAAAGTGAAGACGCAAATCGTTCCTCCTCGGAATCCCAGACGGCCCCCTCACTAAACGTACAAAACTGAGGATAGAAACCATACGCACCAAAAAATGGTGACTTATCGGTGGATTCTTGACGACGATTATTAATGGCAAACTCGGCTAACGGTAAATAAGATGACCATTCCTCCTGATTTTCGGAAACAAAGCATCTCAAATACGTCTCTAGGTTTTGATATGGTAATGCTCAGTCTGACCGTTGGACTGTGGATGGAAAGATGAAGAAAACGACAGATGAACCCCTAAACGAGAACAAAAAGCTTTCCAAAATTTAGAAACAAATTGGGTACCACGATCCGAAACAATATCGGAAGGGACCCCGTGAAGCTTCACGATGTGGTCAATAAAAACCTGAGCCATATTTGAGATGCTTTGTTTCCGAAAATCAGGAGGAATGGTCATCTTATTTACCGTTAGCCGAGTTTGCCATTAATAATCGTCGTCAAGAATCCACCGATAAGTCACTCATTTTTGGTGCGATGGTTTCTATCCTCAGTTTTGTACGTTTAGTGAGGGGGGGCCGTCTGGGATTCCCGAGGAGGAACGATTTGCGTCTTCACGCGATAGCTTGTGAGTTTGCTCCGTGGTTCAGGGTATGTCATCCGGGTTTTAGGTAGTTTTGCCCCAGGTAACAGATTAATCGGGCAATCATATGGACGATGAGGTGGTAACCCCTGACAACCCTTCTCAGAGAACACATCCATAAAATCGGACAGAAAGGCAGGTAGAGATGTTACAGAGAGTGTTGAGCACCTACTACTCAAGCAGTTGTCCTTACAATGTTCACTCCACTCCACAATCTCCCCGGCCTGCCAATCCACCACGGGATTGTGAGTCACCAGCCAGGGAAGCCCCAATACCAAAGGAGCCGGAAGACCGTCCAGGACATAACAAGAGATATGCTCTTTATGGAGGTCCCTACCTGCAGATGGATATTATGGATGATCTGGAGTTAACTCTCTCTGAGTAAGAGGGGAGGAGTCGATGGCAAAAACAGGAATAGTTCTGCGTACCGGTTCGGAGTAAAACCCAGAGCCTGAGCAAACCGTGCATCCACCAAGTTGACCCCAGCCCACTGTCCAAAAGACGGAACAGATCTCAGTCCTATTGCCCGCCACAGCGGTAGCGGACAACAAAAACTGAGACATGCGTATGGAGGAAGCGAATACGCCCAGACTGTTATCCTCCGCACAATCTGGGGACTCTAGTTCTCCAGCGGCTCCTTTGTTTGTGGTCTCTTGAGTACTGAGGGACATACCTTTACAAAATGACCCCTCCCCACAACAAAAACAAACCTCTGACCTATGGCGGACCTTAGGAGGATTCACCCGTCTAGTGGCGCCCCTATTTGCATTGGTTCGACTGGATCACAACAAACCGATCCCTGCCCTATAGAGGCCTCTGTAGAATTTAATAGTCTCTCCTGAGTCGTCTGTCGATTCTTATGGACAGAGACATAGCAGCCTCAAGAGACCCAGGGACCTCGTGATACCGCCAGCGCGTCTTTAATTTTTCAGACAACCCCTGGCAGAACTGACTCCTAAGGGCCGAGTCGTTCCATAATGTATCCGTAGCCCACCTATGGAATTCGAACAATATAGTTCAGCTGACCGGTTCTCCTGCCGAAGTCTACGTAGCTTAGACTCAGCCAGTGAGACCCTGTCCGGGTCATCATACAGAGACCCAAGGCTTCAAAAACTCCTCCACAGATCGTAAGGCCGGAGGGTCTGATGGTAGGAGAAAGCCCAAGCCTGCGGGTCTCCTTGCAGGAGAGAAATTACAATGCCCACCCGTTGTTCCTCACCGCCGGAGGATCTAGGGCGTAACCTGAAGAACAATTTACAAGCTTCTCTGAAGGTCACAAATTGGTCTCTCCCTCCTGAGAACCTGTCAGGAAAAGCCACTTTTGGCTCAGGAGTACCTTGGTTTCCCGTAGCAACGGTGGAGCCCAAGGATTGCTGCTGCTGCTGCAGCACTGTAGCTTTAATCCTGCCACTTCAAGGATAACCCCTGTAATTGTTTCGCCAAAACCGTAACCGGATCCATAGTGGAACAGAAAAATACAAAGCAAAAAAGCAAGCAAAAAAAAAAGTAACTTTTTTTTAAAGGCCACATATACTGTCACGACCGCTATCCCAGCCGCAGTCGTGTCGCACCAGACGGAGGGAAGGGGGACCCTTATCTACGGATGGGAAATAGAACGGCCACCCCTGACTAACCCTAAGCTGGCACCTGTCTGCCCTGATACCCTAGACGGGGTGTGAACCCGTGCGGCGAGCAGGATGCCTAAACCCTGAGTCACCCTAAGAAGACTAGACTGGGGAAAGGCAGATGGGAGCACTAGTCACCATCACTCATGTCTAGGAGAACAACAGGGGAAGACAGCAACAAACAAACAATCTCCAGCAGAGATAGACTTATCCAGTCACGAGCAGAGAAGATGATCCCAACAACGACAGTCCACGCCAGACACGAGCTCCACAGCAATACCGTCAAACCATCTCCTTCAAAGGTCAGCATAGCACTGGAAGTAAGGACTATATCTGGCAATGACTGCAAGTGAAACTGAAACTAATATAGTAGCTGGGAGTGGCAGACAGGCACTCACCTGAGAAGAATGCCTACAAACTCCCAGTCAGGACAAAAAGGTTCACAAGGCAAAACCCGGATGACATACCCTGAACCACGGAGCAAACTCACAAGCTATCGCGAGTAGCAAGTCGCTGCGACCTTCTCTTCCCAGACCTATCTGGATCAGTCACAGTCGTGACAGATATAGATCTAAGTCTGGTGTCCATTACCAGTTATATGGGTCTGAGTCTGGTGTCCTCGACCAGTTATATGGGTCTGAGTCTGGTGTCCATTACCAGTGATATGGGTCTGAGTCTGGTGTCCATTACCAGTTATGTGGGTCTGAGTCTGGTGTCCATTACCAGTGATATGGGTCTGAGTCTGGTGTCCATTACCAGTTATGTGGGTCTGAGTCTGGTGTCCATTACCAGTGATATGGGTCTGAGTCTGGTCCATTACCAGTTATATGGGTCTGAGTCTAGTGTCCTCTACCAGTGATATGGGTCTGAGTCTGGTGTCCATTACCAGTGATATGGGTCTGAGTCTGGTGTCCATTACCAGTGATATGGGTCTGAGTCTGGTCCATTACCAGTGATATGGGTCTGAGTCTGGTGTCCATTACCAGTTATATGGGTCTGAGTCTAGTGTCCTCTACCAGTGATGTGGGTCTGAGTCTGGTGTCCTCTACCAGTGATATAGGTCTAAGTCTGGTGTCCATTACCAGTGAGATAGCTCTGAATCTGGTGTCCATTACCAGTTATGTGGGTCTAAATCTGGTGTCCATTACCGGGATATAGGTCTGAGTCTGGTGTCCATTACCAGTGATATGGGTCTGAGTCTGGTGTCCATTACCAGTGATATGGGTCTGAGTCTGGTGTCCATTACCAGTTATATGGGTCTGAGTCTGGTGTCCTCTACCAGTGATGTGGGTCTGAGTCTGGTGTCCATTACCAGTTATATGGGTCTGAGTCTGTTGTCCATTACCGGTGATATGTGTCTGAGTCTGGTGTCCATTACCAGTGATATGGGTCTGAGTCTGGTGTCCATTACCAGTTATATGGGTCTGAGTCTGGTGTCCATTACCAGTGATGTGGGTCTGAGTCTGGTGTCCTCTACCAGTGATATGGGTCTAAGTCTGGTGTCTATTACCAGTGATATGGGTCTAAGTCTGGTGTCTATTACCAGTGATGTGGGTCTAAGTCTGGTGTCCTCGACCAGTTATATGGGTCTGAGTCTGGTGTCCATTACCAGTGATAAGGGTCTGAGTCTGGTGTCCTCTACCAGTCATATGGGTCTAAGTCTGGTGTCCATTACCAGTGATATGGGTCTGAGTCTGGTGTCCCCTACCAGTGATATGGGTCTAAGTCTAGTGTCTATTACCAGTGATATGGGTCTAAGTCTGGTGTCCATTACCAGTGATGTGGGTCTGAGTCTGGTGTCCATTACCAGTGATATGGGTCTGAGTCTGGTGTCCATTACCAGTGATATGGATCTGAGTCTGGTGTCCATTACCAGTTATATGGGTCTGAGTCTAGTGTCCTCTAACAGTGATGTGGGTCTAAGTCTGGTGTCTATTACCAGTGACATGGGTCTCAGTCTGGTGTCCATTACCAGTTATATGGGTCTGAGTCTGGTGTCCATTACCAGTGATATGGGTCTGAGTCTGGTGTCCTCTACCAGTCATATGGGTCTAAGTCTGGTGTCCATTACCAGTGATATGGGTCTGAGTCTGGTGTCCCCTACCAGTGATATGGGTCTAAGTCTGGTGTCTATTACCAGTGATATGGGTCTAAGTCTGGTGTCCATTACCAGTGATGTGGGTCTGAGTCTGGTGTCCATTACCAGTGATATGGGTCTGAGTCTGGTGTCCATTACCAGTTATATGGGTCTGAGTCTGGTGTCCATTACCAGTGACATGGGTCTGAGTCTGGTGTCCTCTACCAGTGATATGGGTCTAAGTCTGGTGTCTATTACCAGTGATGTGGGTCTAAGTCTGGTGTCCTCTACCAGTCATATGGGTCTGAGTCTGGTGTCCATTACCAGTGATATGGGTCTAAGTCTGGTGTCCTCTACCAGTGATGTGGTCTAAGTCTGGTGTCCATTACCAGTGATAAGGGTCTGAGTCTGGTGTCCATTACCAGTGACATGGGTCTGAGTCTGGTGTCCATTACCAGTGATATGGGTCTGAGTCTGGTGTCCATTACCAGTAATGTGGGTCTGAGTCTGGTGTCCTCTACCAGTCATATGGGTCTGAGTCTGGTGTCCATTACCAGTGATATGGGTCTGAGTCTGGTATCCATTACCAGTGATATGGGTCTAAGTCTGGTGTCCTCTACCAGTGATGTGGGTCTAAGTCTGGTGTCCATTACCAGTGATATGGGTCTGAGTCTGGTGTCCATTACCAGTGATATGGGTCTGAGTCTGGTGTCCCCTACCAGTGACATGGGTCTGAGTCTGGTGTCCATTACCAGTGATATGGGTCTGAGTCTGGTGTCCATTACCAGTTATATGGGTCTGAGTCTAGTGTCCATTACCAGTAATGTGGGTCTTAGTCTGGTGTCCATTACCAGTGTATATAACCATCTATATTCTGCAGAGTCCAGGTGTGACTGTTACCTCTCTACCCTGTATATAACCCTCTATATACTGCAGAGTCCAGGTGTGACTGCTACCTCTGTACCCTGTATATAACCCTCTATATACTGCAGAGTCCAGGTGTTACTGCTACCTCTGTACCCTGTATATAACCCTCTATATTCTGCAGAGTCCAGGTGTGACTGCTACCTCTGTACCCTTTATATAACCCTCTATATACTGCAGAGTCCAGGTATGACTGCTACCTCTGTACCCTTTATATAACCCTCTATATACTGCAGAGTCCAGGTGTGACTGTTACCTCTGTACCCTGTATATAACCCTCTATATACTGCAGAGTCCAGGTGTGACTGCTACCTCTGTACCCTGTATATAACCACTCTATATACTGCAGAGTCCAGGTGTGACTGCTAGCTCTGTACCCTGTATATAACCCTCTATATACTGCAGAGTCCAGGTGTGACTGCTACCTCTGTACCCTGTATATACCCCTCTATATTCTGCAGAGTCCAGGTGTGACTGTTACCTCTCTACCCTGTATATAACCCTCTATATACTGCAGAGTCCAGGTGTGACTGCTACCTCTGTACCCTGTATATAACCCTCTATATACTGCAGAGTCCAGGTATGACTGCGACCTCTGTACCCTGTATATAACCCTCTATATACTGCAGAGTCCAGGTGTGACTGCTACCTCTGTACCCTGTATATAACCATCTATATTCTGCAGAGTCCAGGTGTGACTGTTACCTCTCTACCCTGTATATAACCCTCTATATACTGCAGAGTCCAGGTGTGACTGCTACCTCTATACCCTGTATATAACCATCTATATACTGCAGAGTCCAGGTGTGACTGCTACCTCTGTACCCTGTATATACCCCTCTATATACTGCAGAGTCCAGGTGTGACTGCTACCTCTGTACCCTGTATATAACCCTCTATATACTGCAGAGTCCAGGTGTTACTGCTACCTCTGTACCCTGTATATAACCCTCTATATACTGCTTAGTCCAGGTGTGACTGCTACCTCTGTACCCTGTATATAACCCTCTATATACTGCAGAGTCCAGGTGTGACTGCTAGCTCTGTACCCTGTATATAACCCTCTATATACTGCAGAGTCCAGGTATGACTGCTACCTCTGTACCCTGTATATAACCCTCTATATACTGCAGAGTCCAGGTGTGACTGCTACCTCTGTACCCTGTATATAACCATCTATATTCTGCAGAGTCCAGGTGTGACTGTTACCTCTCTACCCTGTATATAACCCTCTATATACTGCAGAGTCCAGGTGTGACTGCTACCTCTGTACCCTGTATATAACCCTCTATATACTGCAGAGTCCAGGTGTTACTGCTACCTCTGTACCCTGTATATAACCCTCTATATTCTGCAGAGTCCAGGTGTGACTGCTACCTCTGTACCCTGTATATAACCCTCTATATACTGCAGAGTCCAGGTATGACTGCTACCTCTGTACCCTGTATATAACCCTCTATATACTGCAGAGTCCAGGTGTGACTGTTACCTCTGTTCCCTGTATATAACCCTCTATATACTGCTTAGTCCAGGTGTGACTGCTACCTCTGTACCCTGTATATAACCATCTATATACTGCAGAGTCCAGGTGTGACTGTTACCTCTATACCCTGTATATAACCCTCTATATACTGCAGAGTCCAGGTGTGACTGCTACCTCTGTACTCTGTATATTACCATCTATATACTGCAGAGTCCAGGTGTGACTGCTACCTCTGTACCCTGTATATAACCATCTATATACTGCAGAGTCCAGGTGTGACTGCTACCTCTGTACCCTGTATATAACCCTCTATATACTGCAGAGTCCAGGTGTGACTGTTACCTCTATACCCTGTATATAACCCCTCTATATACTGCAGAGTCCAGGTGTGACTGCTACCTCTGTACCCTGTATATAACCCTCTATATACTGCAGAGTCCAGGTGTGACTGCTACCTCTGTACTCTGTATATAACCATCTATATACTGCAGAGTCCAGGTGTGACTGCTACCTCTGTACCCTGTATATAACCATCTATATACTGCAGAGTCCAGGTGTGACTGCTACCTCTGTACCCTGTATATAACCCTCTATATACTGCAGAGTCCAGGTGTGACTGCTACCTCTGTACCCTGTATATAACCCTCTATATACTGCAGAGTCCAGGTGTGACTGCTACCTCTGTACCCTGTATATAACCATCTATATACTGCAGAGTCCAGGTGTGACTGCTACCTCTGTACCTCTGTATATAACCCTCTATATACTGCAGAGTCCAGGTGTGACTGCTACCTCTGTACCCTGTATATAACCCTCTATATACTGCAGAGTCCAGGTGTGACTGCTACCTCTGTACCCTGTATATAACCCTCTATATACTGCAGAGTCCAGGTATGACTGCTACCTCTGTACCCTGTATATAACCCTCTATATACTGCAGAGTCCAGGTGTGACTGCTACCTCTGTACCCTGTATATAACCCTCTATATACTGCAGAGTCCAGGTGTTACTGCTACCTCTGTACCCTGTATATAACCCTCTATATACTGCAGAGTCCAGGTGTGACTGTTACCTCTCTACCCTTTATATAACCCTCTATATACTGCAGAGTCCAGGTATGACTGCTACCTCTGTACCCTGTATATAGCCCTGTATATACTGCAGAGTCCAGGTGTGACTGCTACCTCTGTACCCTGTATATAACCCTCTATATACTGCAGAGTCCAGGTATGACTGCTACCTCTGTACCCTGTATATAGCCCTGTATATACTGCAGAGTCCAGGTGTGACTGCTACCTCTGTACCCTGTATATAACCATCTATATACTGCAGAGTCCAGGTGTTACTGCTACCTCTCTACCCTGTATATAACCCTCTATATACTGCAGAGTCCAGGTGTGACTGTTACCTCTGTACCCTGTATATAACCCTCTATATACTGCAGAGTCCAGGTGTGACTGTTACCTCTGTACCTGTATATAACCCTCTATATACTGCAGAGTCCAGGTGTGACTGCTACCTCTGTACCCTGTATATACCCCTCTATATACAGCAGAGTCCAGGTATGACTGCTACCTCTGTACCCTGTATATAACCCTCTATATACTGCAGAGTCCAGGTGTCACTGCTACCTCTGTACCCTGTATATAAACATCTATATACTGCAGAGTCCAGGTGTGACTGTTACCTCTATACCCTGTATATAACCCTGTATATACTGCAGAGTCCAGGTGTGACTGCTACCTCTGTACCCTGTATATAACCATCTATATACTGCAGAGTCCAGGTGTGACTGCTACCTCTGTACCCTGTATATAACCCTCTATATACTGCAGAGTCCAGGTGTGACTGCTACCTCTGTACCCTGTATATAACCCTCTATATACTGCAGAGTCCAGGTGTGACTGCTACCTCTGTACCCTGTATATAACCCTCTATATACTGCAGAGTCCAGGTGTGACTGCTACCTCTGTACCCTGTATATAACCCTCTATATACTGCAGAGTCCAGGTGTGACTGCTACCTCTGTACCCTGTATATAACCTCTATATACTGCAGAGTCCAGGTGTGACTGCTACCTCTGTACCCTGTATATAACCCTCTATATACTGCAGAGTCCAGGTGTGACTGCTACCTCTGTACCCTGTATATAACCATCTATATACTGCAGAGTCCAGGTGTGACTGCTACCTCTGTACCCTGTATATAACCATCTATATACTGCAGAGTCCAGGTGTGACTGCTACCTCTGTACCCTGTATATAACCCTCTATATCTGCAGAGTCCAGGTGTGACTGCTACCTCTGTACCCTGTATATAACCCTCTATATACTGCAGAGTCCAGGTGTGACTGCTACCTCTGTACCCTGTATATAACCCTCTATATACTGCAGAGTCCAGGTGTGACTGCTACCTCTGTACCCTGTATATAACCCTCTATATACTGCAGAGTCCAGGTGTGACTGCTACCTCTGTACCCTGTATATAACCCTCTATATACTGCAGAGTCCAGGTGTGACTGTTACCTCTGTACCCTGTATATAACCCTCTATATACTGCAGAGTCCAGGTGTGACTGCTACCTCTGTACCCTGTATATAACCCTCTATATACTGCAGAGTCCAGGTGTGACTGCTACCTCTGTACCCTGTATATAACCCTCTATATACTGCAGAGTCCAGGTGTGACTGCTACCTCTGTACCCTGTATATAACCCTCTATATACTGCAGAGTCCAGGTATGACTGCTACCTCTGTACCCTGTATATAACCCTCTATATACTGCAGAGTCCAGGTGTGACTGTTACCTCTGTACCCTGTATATAACCATCTATATACTGCAGAGTCCAGGTGTGACTGTTACCTCTGTACCCTGTATATAACCATCTATATACTGCAGAGTCCAGGTGTGACTGCTACCTCTGTACCCTGTATATAACCATCTATATACTGCAGAGTCCAGGTGTGACTGCTACCTCTGTACCCTGTATATAACCCTCTATATACTGCAGAGTCCAGGTGTGACTGCTACCTCTGTACCCTGTATATAACCATCTATATACTGCAGAGTCCAGGTGTCACTGCTACCTCTGTACCCTGTATATAACCCTCTATATACTGCAGAGTCCAGGTGTGACTGCTACCTCTGTACCCTGTATATAACCCTCTATATACTGCAGAGTCCAGGTGTGACTGCTACCTCTGTACCCTGTATATAACCCTCTATATACTGCAGAGTCCAGGTGTGACTGCTACCTCTGTACCCTGTATATAACCTCTATATACTGCAGAGTCCAGGTGTGACTGTTACCTCTGTACCCTGTATATAACCCTCTATATACTGCAGAGTCCAGGTGTGACTGCTACCTCTGTACCCTGTATATAACCCTCTATATACTGCAGAGTCCAGGTGTGACTGCTACCTCTGTACCCTGTATATAACCCTCTATATACTGCAGAGTCCAGGTGTGACTGCTACCTCTGTACCCTGTATATAACCCTCTATATACTGCAGAGTCCAGGTGTGACTGTTACCTCTGTACCCTGTATATAACCCTCTATATACTGCAGAGTCCAGGTGTGACTGCTACCTCTGTACCCTGTATATAACCATCTATATACTGCAGAGTCCAGGTGTGACTGCTACCTCTGTACCCTGTATATAACCCTCTATATACTGCAGAGTCCAGGTGTGACTGCTACCTCTGTACCCTGTATATAACCCTCTATATACTGCAGAGTCCAGGTGTGACTGCTACCTCTGTACCCTGTATATAACCCTCTATATACTGCAGAGTCCAGGTGTGACTGCTACCTCTGTACCCTGTATATAACCCTCTATATACTGCAGAGTCCAGGTGTGACTGCTACCTCTGTACCCTGTATATAACCCTCTATATACTGCAGAGTCCAGGTGTGACTGCTACCTCTGTACCCTGTATATAACCATCTATATACTGCAGAGTCCAGGTGTGACTGTTACCTCTGTACCCTGTATATAACCCTCTATATACTGCAGAGTCCAGGTGTGACTGCTACCTCTGTACCCTGTATATAACCCTCTATATACTGCAGAGTCCAGGTGTGACTGCTACCTCTGTACCCTGTATATAACCATCTATATTCTGCAGAGTCCAGGTGTGACTGCTACCTCTGTACCCTGTATATAACCCTCTATATACTGCAGAGTCCAGGTGTGACTGCTACCTCTGTACCCTGTATATAACCCTCTATATACTGCAGAGTCCAGGTGTGACTGCTACCTCTGTACCCTGTATATAACCCTCTATATACTGCAGAGTCCAGGTGTGACTGCTACCTCTGTACCCTGTATATAACCCTCTATATACTGCAGAGTCCAGGTGTGACTGCTACCTCTGTACCCTGTATATAACCCTCTATATACTGCAGAGTCCAGGTGTGACTGCTACCTCTGTACCCTGTATATAACCCCTCTATATACTGCAGAGTCCAGGTGTGACTGCTACCTCTGTACCCTGTATATAACCCTCTATATACTGCAGAGTCCAGGTGTGACTGCTACCTCTGTACCCTGTATATAACCCTCTATATACTGCAGAGTCCAGGTGTGACTGCTACCTCTGTACCCTGTATATAACCCTCTATATACTGCAGAGTCCAGGTGTGACTGTTACCTCTATACCCTGTATATAACCCTCTATATACTGCAGAGTCCAGGTGTGACTGCTACCTCTGTACCCTGTATATAACCCTCTATATACTGCAGAGTCCAGGTGTGACTGCTACCTCTGTACCCTGTATATAACCCTCTATATACTGCAGAGTCCAGGTGTGACTGCTACCTCTGTACCCTGTATATAACCCTCTATATACTGCAGAGTCCAGGTGTGACTGCTACCTCTGTACCCTGTATATAACCCTCTATATACTGCAGAGTCCAGGTGTGACTGCTACCTCTGTACCCTGTATATAACCCTCTATATACTGCAGAGTCCAGGTGTGACTGTTACCTCTGTACCCTGTATATAACCCTCTATATACTGCAGAGTCCAGGTGTGACTGCTACCTCTGTACCCTGTATATAACCATCTATATACTGCAGAGTCCAGGTGTGACTGCTACCTCTGTACCCTGTATATAACCATCTATATACTGCAGAGTCCAGGTGTGACTGCTACCTCTGTACCCTGTATATAACCATCTATATACTGCAGAGTCCAGGTGTGACTGCTACCTCTGTACCCCTGTATATAACCCTCTATATACTGCAGAGTCCAGGTGTGACTGCTACCTCTGTACCCTGTATATAACCCTCTATATACTGCAGAGTCCAGGTGTGACTGCTACCTCTGTACCCTGTATATAACCCTCTATATACTGCAGAGTCCAGGTGTGACTGCTACCTCTGTACCCTGTATATAACCCTCTATATACTGCAGAGTCCAGGTGTGACTGCTACCTCTGTACCCTGTATATAACCCTCTATATACTGCAGAGTCCAGGTGTGACTGCTACCTCTGTACCCTGTATATAACCCTCTATATACTGCAGAGTCCAGGTGTGACTGCTACCTCTGTACCCTGTATATAACCCTCTATATACTGCAGAGTCCAGGTGTGACTGCTACCTCTGTACCCTGTATATAACCCTCTATATACTGCAGAGTCCAGGTGTGACTGCTACCTCTGTACCCTGTATATAACCCTCTATATACTGCAGAGTCCAGGTGTGACTGCTACCTCTGTACCCTGTATATAACCCTCTATATACTGCAGAGTCCAGGTGTGACTGCTACCTCTGTACCCTGTATATAACCATCTATATACTGCAGAGTCCAGGTGTGACTGCTACCTCTGTACCCTGTATATAACCATCTATATACTGCAGAGTCCAGGTGTGACTGCTACCTCTGTACCCTGTATATAACCCTCTATATACTGCAGAGTCCAGGTGTGACTGCTACCTCTGTACCCTGTATATAACCCTCTATATACTGCAGAGTCCAGGTGTGACTGCTACCTCTGTACCCTGTATATAACCCTCTATATACTGCAGAGTCCAGGTGTGACTGCTACCTCTGTACCCTGTATATAACCCTCTATATACTGCAGAGTCCAGGTGTGACTGTTACCTCTGTACCCTGTATATAACCCTCTATATACTGCAGAGTCCAGGTGTGACTGCTACCTCTGTACCCTGTATATAACCCTCTATATACTGCAGAGTCCAGGTGTGACTGCTACCTCTGTACCCTGTATATAACCATCTATATACTGCAGAGTCCAGGTGTGACTGCTACCTCTGTACCCTGTATATAACCCTCTATATACTGCAGAGTCCAGGTGTGACTGCTACCTCTGTACCCTGTATATAACCCTCTATATACTGCAGAGTCCAGGTGTGACTGCTACCTCTGTACCCTGTATATAACCATCTATATACTGCAGAGTCCAGGTGTGACTGCTACCTCTGTACCCTGTATATAACCCTCTATATACTGCAGAGTCCAGGTGTGACTGCTACCTCTGTACCCTGTATATAACCCTCTATATACTGCAGAGTCCAGGTGTGACTGCTACCTCTGTACCCTGTATATAACCCTCTATATACTGCAGAGTCCAGGTGTGACTGCTACCTCTGTACCCTGTATATAACCCTCTATATACTGCAGAGTCCAGGTGTGACTGCTACCTCTGTACCCTGTATATAACCCTCTATATACTGCAGAGTCCAGGTGTGACTGTTACCTCTGTACCCTGTATATAACCCTCTATATACTGCAGAGTCCAGGTGTGACTGCTACCTCTGTACCCTGTATATAACCCTCTATATACTGCAGAGTCCAGGTGTGACTGCTACCTCTGTACCCTGTATATAACCCTCTATATACTGCAGAGTCCAGGTGTGACTGCTACCTCTGTACCCTGTATATAACCCTCTATATACTGCAGAGTCCAGGTGTGACTGCTACCTCTGTACCCTGTATATAACCCTCTATATACTGCAGAGTCCAGGTGTGACTGCTACCTCTGTACCCTGTATATAACCCTCTATATACTGCAGAGTCCAGGTGTGACTGCTACCTCTGTACCCTGTATATAACCCTCTATATACTGCAGAGTCCAGGTGTGACTGCTACCTCTGTACCCTGTATATAACCCTCTATATACTGCAGAGTCCAGGTGTGACTGCTACCTCTGTACCCTGTATATAACCCTCTATATACTGCAGAGTCCAGGTGTGACTGTTACCTCTGTACCCTGTATATAACCCTCTATATACTGCAGAGTCCAGGTGTGACTGCTACCTCTGTACCCTGTATATAACCATCTATATTCTGCAGAGTCCAGGTGTGACTGCTACCTCTGTACCCTGTATATAACCCTCTATATACTGCAGAGTCCAGGTGTGACTGCTACCTCTGTACCCTGTATATAACCATCTATATACTGCAGAGTCCAGGTGTGACTGCTACCTCTGTACCCTGTATATAACCCTCTATATACTGCAGAGTCCAGGTGTGACTGCTACCTCTGTACCCTGTATATAACCATCTATATACTGCAGAGTCCAGGTGTGACTGCTACCTCTGTACCCTGTATATAACCCTCTATATACTGCAGAGTCCAGGTGTGACTGCTACCTCTGTACCCTGTATATAACCCTCTATATACTGCAGAGTCCAGGTGTGACTGCTACCTCTGTACCCTGTATATAACCCTCTATATACTGCAGAGTCCAGGTGTGACTGCTACCTCTGTACCCTGTATATAACCCTCTATATACTGCAGAGTCCAGGTGTGACTGCTACCTCTGTACCCTGTATATAACCCTCTATATACTGCAGAGTCCAGGTGTGACTGCTACCTCTGTACCCTGTATATAACCCTCTATATACTGCAGAGTCCAGGTGTGACTGCTACCTCTGTACCCTGTATATAACCCTCTATATACTGCAGAGTCCAGGTGTGACTGCTACCTCTGTACCCTGTATATAACCCTCTATATACTGCAGAGTCCAGGTGTGACTGCTACCTCTGTACCCTGTATATAACCATCTATATACTGCAGAGTCCAGGTGTGACTGTTACCTCTATACCCTGTATATAACCCTCTATATACTGCAGAGTCCAGGTGTGACTGTTACCTCTGTACCCTGTATATAACCCTCTATATACTGCAGAGTCCAGGTGTGACTGCTACCTCTGTACCCTGTATATAACCCTCTATATACTGCAGAGTCCAGGTGTGACTGCTACCTCTGTACCCTGTATATAACCCTCTATATACTGCAGAGTCCAGGTGTGACTGCTACCTCTGTACCCTGTATATAACCCTCTATATACTGCAGAGTCCAGGTGTGACTGCTACCTCTGTACCCTGTATATAACCCTCTATATACTGCAGAGTCCAGGTGTGACTGCTACCTCTGTACCCTGTATATAACCCTCTATATACTGCAGAGTCCAGGTGTGACTGCTACCTCTGTACCCTGTATATAACCCTCTATATACTGCAGAGTCCAGGTGTGACTGCTACCTCTATACCCTGTATATAACCCTCTATATACTGCAGAGTCCAGGTGTGACTGTTACCTCTGTACCCTGTATATAGCCCTCTATATACTGCAGAGTCCAGGTGTGACTGTTACCTCTGTACCCTGTATATAACCATCTATATAATGCAGAGTCCAGGTGTCACTGCTACCTCTGTACCCCTGTATATAACCATCTATATTCTGCAGAGTCCAGGTGTGACTGCTACCTCTGTACTCTGTATATACCCATCTATATACTGCAGAGTCCAGGTATGACTGCTACCTCTGTACCCCTGTATATAACCCTCTATATACTGCAGAGTCCAGGTGTGACTGTTACCTCTGTACCCTGTATATAACCCTCTATATACTGCAGAGTCCAAGTGTTACTGCTACCTCTGTACCCTGTATATAACCCTCTATATTCTGCAGAGTCCAGGTGTGACTGTTACCTCTGTACCCTGTATATACCCCTCTATATACTGCAGAGTCCAGGTGTGACTGTTACCTCTGTACCCCTGTATATAACCCTCTATATACTGCAGAGTCCAAGTGTGACTGTTACCTCTCTACCCCTGTATATAACCCTCTATATACTGCAGAGTCCAAGTGTGACTGCTACCTCTGTACCCTGTATATAACCCTCTATATACTGCAGAGTCCAGGTGTGACTGCTACCTCTGTACCCTGTATATAACCCTCTATATACTGCAGAGTCCAGGTGTGACTGTTACCTCTGTACCCTGTATATAACCCTCTATATACTGCAGAGTCCAGGTGTGACTGCTACCTCTGTACCCTGTATATAACCCTCTATATACTGCAGAGTCCAGGTGTGACTGCTACCTCTGTACCCTGTATATAACCCTCTATATACTGCAGAGTCCAGGTGTGACTGCTACCTCTGTACCCTGTATATAACCATCTATATACTGCAGAGTCCAGGTGTGACTGCTACCTCTGTACCCTGTATATAACCCTCTATATACTGCAGAGTCCAGGTGTGACTGCTACCTCTGTACCCTGTATATAACCACTCTATATACTGCAGAGTCCAGGTGTGACTGCTACCTCTGTACCCTGTATATAACCATCTATATATCTGCAGAGTCCAGGTGTGACTGCTACCTCTGTACCCTGTATATAACCCTCTATATACTGCAGAGTCCAGGTGTGACTGTTACCTCTGTACCCTGCATATACCCATCTATATACTGCAGAGTCCAGGTGTGACTGCTACCTCTGTACCCTGTATATAACCCTCTATATACTGCAGAGTCCAGGTGTGACTGCTACCTCTGTACCCTGTATATAACCATCTATATACTGCAGAGTCCAGGTGTGACTGCTACCTCTGTACTCCCTGTATATAACCCCTCTATATACTGCAGAGTCCAGGTGTGACTGCTACCTCTGTACCCCTGTATATAACCCTCTATATACTGCAGAGTCCAGGTATGACTGCTACCTCTGTACCCTGTATATAACCCTCTATATACTGCAGAGTCCAGGTGTGACTGCTACCTCTGTACCCTGTATATAACCCTCTATATACTGCAGAGTCCAGGTGTGACTGCTACCTCTGTACTCTGTATATAACCCTCTATATACTGCAGAGTCCAGGTGTGACTGCTACCTCTGTACCCTGTATATAACCCTCTATATACTGCAGAGTCCAGGTGTGACTGCTACCTCTGTACCCTGTATATAACCCTCTATATACTGCAGAGTCCAGGTGTGACTGCTTACCTCTGTACCCTGTATATAACTCCCTCATATACTGCAGAGTCCAGGTGTGACTGCTACCTCTGTACCCTGTATATAACCCTCTATATACTGCAGAGTCCAGGTGTGACTGCTACCTCTGTACCCTGTATATAACCCTCTATATTCTGCAGAGTCCAGGTGTGACTGCTACCTCTGTACCCCTGTATATAACCCTCTATATACTGCAGAGTCCAGGTGTGACTGTTACCTCTGTACCCTGCATATAACCATCTATATACTGCAGAGTCCAGGTGTGACTGTTACCTCTGTACCCTGTATATAACCCTCTATATACTGCAGAGTCCAGGTGTGACTGTTACCTCTGTACCCTGTATATAACCCTCTATATACTGCAGAGTCCAGGTGTGACTGCTACCTCTAGTACCCTGTATATAACCATCTATATACTGCAGAGTCCAGGTGTGACTGTTACCTCTGTACCCTGCATATAACCATCTATATACTGCAGAGTCCAGGTGTGACTGCTACCTCTGTACCCTGTATATAACCCTCTATATACTGCAGAGTCCAGGTGTGACTGCTACCTCTGTACCCTGTATATAACCCTCTATATACTGCAGAGTCCAGGTGTGACTGCTACCTCTGTACCCTGTATATAACCATCTATACACTGCAGAGTCCAGGTGTGACTGCTACCTCTGTACCCTGTATATAACCATCTATATACTGCAGAGTCCAGGTGTGACTGTTACCTCTGTACCCTGTATATAACCCTCTATATACTGCAGAGTCCAGGTGTGACTGTTACCTCTGTACCCTGCATATAACCATCTATATACTGCAGAGTCCAGGTGTGACTGTTACCTCTGTACCCCTGTATATAACCATCTATATACTGCAGAGTCCAGGTGTGACTGTTACCTCTGTACCCTGCATATAACCATCTATATACTGCAGAGTCCAGGTGTGACTGCTACCTCTGTACCCTGTATATAACCCTCTATATACTGCAGAGTCCAGGTGTGACTGTTACCTCTGTACCCTGTATATAACCCTCTATATACTGCAGAGTCCAGGTGTGACTGCTACCTCTGTACCCTGTATATAACCCTCTATATTACATCATCTGCAGCAGCCTCTGTGATCAGAGGTCGTTTATATCTCTGCTGTCCTATTATGTGGCTCCGGTTTAGGGTGTCGGGGTGCCCCCACTATATTATCTGCAGCAGCCCCCATGATCAGAGGCCAGGGCACTTGGGCGCTGGTAATAGCACATGGGGTACACTGTGGTGGGTGTGGGGCCTCCCTGGGGTATAGTATGCACTCCGCAGTGACAGCAGCCCCATATGCGGCACATGCACGGCGGCGAGGACGTCTGTTTTCCTGGCTGGGCGCCATCTTCATTAATGCGCGGGGGGAATCGGCCAGTATTTCGAGGACCTCATATCTGACTCTCGAGGAGCCGCGTTTACAGCAGTTTTGCTCTGTTGTTGTGGCGGTAATAAGTCCTGGAAAATGTCAGCGCGTTCTGCGAGCAGCTGCGCCAAATCCGTCTGGCTTCTTGAAGCCACAAGACAATCTGGTGGTCAGAATGGGCCGGGATCCCCCCATTAATATATTGCCTGCGCCCCCTGAGACCCCGCGGCCTCCGAACTCCTCACGAGCCGCTCTGTATATCTCCAATAAAGCATTGCGCCATGTACGGGGAGGGCAGAACGCGGCAGCGTCTATAGGCCGTGATAGTTATAGGCAGGCATGCGGCCCTCGGGTTTTTGGAGCTGCCATAGTCTATAATGGGTGTGAGGGCCACAATGCACTCTGTGTGGCCCCCAGGACAAATCCTGATAGGTCAGAAAAAAGCAAGCAGAAAAGAAGACCACGCCAGAGCTCAGAAGCCATGGGGAGGTACTACAACTCCCAGCATAACCTATATACTACACAGTGAATATGGAGGTACTACAACTCCCAACAGAACCCAAATAATATACAGTACAGTGAACAGGGAGATACTACAACTCCTAGCATAAACTACTACAACTATAGAAACGCATAAATAGCTCTCCTGCCTCATGGGCGCTGGTCAATGTTTGGTAGAGCTGTACAGGGGGCGGTCTCCACGAGGGACAGCTGTACAGGGGGCGGTCTCCACGAGGGACAGCTGTACAGGGGCCGGTCTCCATGAGGGATAGCTGTACAGGGGGCGGTCTATATGAGGGACAACTGTACAGGGGGCGGTCTCCATGAGGGATAGCTGTACAGGGGCTGGTCTCCACGAGGGACAGCTGTACAGGGGGCGGTCTCCATGAGGGACAGCTGTACAGGGGCGGTCTCCACGAGGGACAGCTGTACAGGGGCGGTCTCCATGAGGACAGCTGTACAGGGGCGGTCTCCATGAGGACAGCTGTACAGGAGGCGGTCTCCATGAGGACAGCTGTACAGGGGCGGTCTCCATGAGGGACAGCTGTACAGGGGCGGTCTCCACGAGGGACAGCTGTACAGGGGCGGTCTCCATGAGGGACAGCTGTACAGGGGCGGTCTCCACGAGGGACAGCTGTACAGGGGCGGTCTCCACGAGGGACAGCTGTACAGGGGCGGTCTCCATGAGGGACAGCTGTACAGGGGCGGTCTCCACGAGGGACAGCTGTACAGGGCGGTCTCCACGAGGACAGCTGTACAGGGCGGTCTCCATGAGGGACAGCTGTACAGGGGCGGTCTCCACGAGGGACAGCTGTACAGGGGCGGTCTCCATGAGGGACAGCTGTACAGGGGCGGTCTCCATGAGGGACAGCTGTACAGGGGCGGTCTCCACGAGGGACAGCTGTACAGGGGCGGTCTCCACGAGGGACAGCTGTACAGGGGCGGTCTCCACGAGGGACAGCTGTACAGGGAGCAGGTCTCCACGAGGGACAGCTGTACAGGGCGGTCTCCACGAGGGACAGCTGTACAGGGCGGTCTCCATGAGGGACAGCTGTACAGGGCGGTCTCCACGAGGGACAGCTGTACAGGGGCGGTCTCCATGAGGGACAGCTGTACAGGGCGGTCTCCATGAGGACAGCTGTACAGGGGCGGTCTCCACAAGGGACAGCTGTACAGGGGCGGTCTCCACGAGGGACAGCTGTACAGGGGCGGTCTCCACGAGGACAGCTGTACAGGGGCGGTCTCCATGAGGGACAGCTGTACAGGGGCGGTCTCCACGAGGACAGCTGTACAGGGGCGGTCTCCACGAGGGACAGCTGTACAGGGGCGGTCTCCATGAGGACAGCTGTACAGGGCGGTCTCCACGAGGGACAGCTGTACAGGGGCGGTCTCCACGAGGGACAGCTGTACAGGGGCGGTCTCCACGAGGGACAGCTGTACAGGGGCGGTCTCCACGAGGGACAGCTGTACAGGGGCGGTCTCCACGAGGGACAGCTGTACAGGGGCGGTCTCCACGAGGACAGCTGTACAGGGGCGGTCTCCACAAGGGACAGCTGTACAGGGGCGGTCTCCACGAGGGACAGCTGTACAGGGGCGGTCTCCACGAGGACAGCTGTACAGGAGGCGGTCTCCATGAGGGACAGCTGTACAGGGGCGGTCTCCATGAGGGACAGCTGTACAGGGGCGGTCTCCACGAGGGACAGCTGTACAGGGGCGGTCTCCACGAGGACAGCTGTACAGGGGCGGTCTCCATGAGGGACAGCTGTACAGGGGCGGTCTCCACAAGGGACAGCTGTACAGGGGCGGTCTCCACAAGGGACAGCTGTACAGGGGCGGTCTCCACGAGGGACAGCTGTACAGGGGCGGTCTCCATGAGGGACAGCTGTACAGGGGCGGTCTCCACGAGGGACAGCTGTACAGGGGCGGTCTCCATGAGGGACAGCTGTACAGGGGCGGTCTCCACGAGGGACAGCTGTACAGGGGCGGTCTCCATGAGGACAGCTGTACAGGGGCGGTCTCCATGAGGGACAGCTGTACAGGGGCGGTCTCCACGAGGACAGCTGTACAGGGGCGGTCTCCATGAGGGACAGCTGTACAGGGGCGGTCTCCACAAGGGACAGCTGTACAGGGGCGGTCTCCACGAGGGACAGCTGTACAGAGGCGGTCTCCACGAGGGACAGCTGTACAGGGGCGGTCTCCACAAGGGACAGCTGTACAGGGGCGGTCTCCACGAGGGACAGCTGTACAGGGGCGGTCTCCACGAGGACAGCTGTACAGGGGCGGTCTCCACGAGGGACAGCTGTACAGGGGCGGTCTCCACGAGAGACAGCTGTACAGGGGCGGTCTCCACGAGGGACAGCTGTACAGGGGCGGTCTCCACGAGGGACAGCTGCACAGGGGCGGTCTCCATGAGGGACAGCTGTACAGGGGCGGTCTCCACGAGGGACAGCTGTACAGGGGCGGTCTCCACAAGGGACAGCTGTACAGGGGCGGTCTCCACGAGGGACAGCTGTACAGGGGCGGTCTCCACGAGGACAGCTGTACAGGGGCGGTCTCCACAAGGACAGCTGTACAGGGGCGGTCTCCACGAGGACAGCTGTACAGGGCGGTCTCCACGAGGGACAGCTGTACAGGGGCGGTCTCCACGAGGGACAGCTGTACAGGGGCGGTCTCCACGAGGAACAGCTGTACAGGGGCGGTCTCCACGAGGACAGCTGTACAGGAGCGGTCTCCACGAGGACAGCTGTACAGGGGCGGTCTCCATGAGGGACAGCTGTACAGGGGGCGGTCTCCACGAGGGACAGCTGTACAGGGGCGGTCTCCACGAGGGACAGCTGTACAGGGGCGGTCTCCACAAGGGACAGCTGTACAGAGGCGGTCTCCACGAGGGACAGCTGTACAGGGGCGGTCTCCACGAGGGACAGCTGTACAGGGCGGTCTCCACGAGGGACAGCTGTACAGGGGCGGTCTCCACGAGGGACAGCTGTACAGGGGCGGTCTCCACGAGGGACAGCTGTACAGGGACGGTCTCCACGAGGACAGCTGTACAGGGGCGGTCTCTACAAGGGACAGCTGTACAGGGCGGTCTCCACGAGGATAACTGGTACAGGGGCGGTCTCCATGAGGACAGCTGCCAGAGGCGGTCTCCACGAGGACAGCTGTACAGGGGCGGTCTCCATGAGGGACAGCTGTACAGGGGCGGTCTCCATGAGGGATAACTGTACAGGGGGCCGGTCTCCACGAGGACAGCTGTACAGGGGGCAGATCTCCATGAGGGACAGCTGTACAGGGGCGGTCTCCATGAGGAACAGCTGTACAGGGGCGGTCTCCATGAGGGTTAACTGTACAGGGAGCGGTCTCCACGAGGGGACAGCTGTACAGGGGCGGCCTCCATGAGGGATATCTGTACAGGGGGCGGTCTCCATGAGGGATAACTGTACAGGGAGCGGTCTTCACGAAGGACAGCTGTACAGGGGGCGGTCTCCATGAGGGATAGCTGTACAGGGGGCGGTCTCCACCAGAGATAGCTGTACAGGGGGCGTTCTCCACAAGGGACAGCTGTACAGGGAGCGGTCTCCATGTGGGGCAGGTGTACAGGGGGCGGTCGCCTGGATACAGCAGGTAAGGGGAGGAGTTACAGAAGGAGGCTGACTCTAGAGGTGGGGCCTGTCTGTGTGGGAGGAGTTACCAGATGAGGAAGGGGCCTTCCTGTGTGGGAGGAGTCTTTGAATATAATAATCTATAGAACATCACTGGTTTCTAAACGGATCAGCCATAACATTAAAACCCCCTGTCTCAGTGTGCACCCCTATCGTGGACTCCATATGAGCTGCCCCGTCCTCCAAACGTCACGGCTGCTTCCACTAATCACCTCCGAGTACTGACCGTCCACTTGTCACCTGATCCCCCTCCTCCCCTCCCCCCAGTGTTCTTAATGTTATGGCTGAGGAGTCAGTGAGGGACTGAGCGGCGGCCATAACACTGCAGGGCTGCACACGCTTCAGTCAGCAGGGGAGGGTGTGTGGGGCCCCACAGACACAGGGGCCACTGTCCCTTCCGCTGTTAGAATGCATGTAAAGACTGAAAAGAATTTGTGGGCCTCATCCACTGCCAGGGCATGCTGGGATTTGTAGTTCCCCTCTTAGCCACAGGTTGCAGAGCAGGTGACACAAAGCTTTGGAGACCTGCCTGGTTGTCAGAGAGTTTCTTTGGTGTCAGGGGGCTCCAGCGCCCCCGGGAGTTGCTGCCGGCAGCAGATGTCACCTGTTGTTTTCGTGTTGCGCTCCGAAAGCTTTTTTATTCATTACAGCTTTGTGTGCGTGGAGGCGGCACATATGGAGCGCCTGCCAGCTCCGCACTAGATTGTAAGCTCCTGTGACCAGCCTCAGCCACAACAGCTGGCACCCTCAGGACGCCTGCACACGCGGTGGAATCCGTGAGGTTTTTCCAGTATACGGCACCTGTAGACATTCCGGATTGTGTCCGTGCAGAGATGGATCCGCTGTTTTTTTGCGGATGTCACCCTTTTCCTATGAAGGTGCGATCTGCCGCAAAACCGCATGAAATCTGCAAGTTAGAAGTCCGCTGCAGAAACGCACTGAAATCCGCGAATATGATGCGCGGGAAAAAACGTAAAACACCGGTAAATGACCCCCAATGTCAGTAAATGACAAACTAACTCTTAAAGGGGCCGTCCAGGCTCAAAACAGGATGGAGGACGGAGGGGTCATGTTCACCCCTTTAAGGCCGCACTCCAGTGATACGGGAAGGATCGGCTGAAAATCACTGGTGGAAATCACTGACCAAACACTGAAGTGTGAACTAGGACGAAGGGGTTTTCCGGGATTTTTATACCGATGACTTATCCTCTGGAATCTTGTGGATCATCAGTTTCTGATCGGTGGCGGTCCGACACCCGGGACCCTCACGATCCTGAGATCGCCACGGCCTTCTCCCTGCTCACCAAGCACAGCGCCGCACACTGTATAGTGGCCATGCTCGGTATTGCACTCAGCCCCAGTGAAGTGAATACAATGTACAATGATTGGCAGGGGTCTCGGATGTCGGACCCCCACCGGTCAGATACTGATGACATATCCTGAGGATAGGTCATCAGTATAACACTCCTGGAAAACCCCTTTAAACATAATTCTCACAGCTGAGGCTTGCTACAGTGTATCAGTCACTGCCCAAATCTCTCCTAATACTTCGTTACCGTGTATCAGTCGGGTCTTCACGCTGTTTACTTCACTGACTGGAAAGTGTAGCAAACTCTCTGCTGTGAGAAGTATAACTAAATAGTTAAGAGGAATGCTTCCATTCACTGACAGTAAGCAGAGGTTCCACCCACTGACCACCTCTTCTATGTATGTGTATAATAATATGATCACATGATGGCCGCCATGTTTCCTCACCTCCCACCCCCAATGAGAATGTTGACAGTGATGATGAGAGGAGTAGTGCTGCCCGGTGAACGTTGTAATCTTCCAGGGTTATATTTCCGTTAGTTAATCTCCCGGTGCTGGACCTATCACCATGGAAACATAAGAATAGCGCTTTCCTGCCGCGGCCCTTCTTGTGACTAATTATGAAGTACTGAGAAGGTCAGATCCAGGGGGCGACGACCGATCACAGAGACTCCGGAGAGGGACGCCGCGGCTCCTTGATCCAATTAGGACGCTCCTGCGCCGTCCCCAGGGCCTCGTCCGTGTTTGTCACCGCGCCGATAGCTATTATTCATCTTTAGGTAGTTAGCCGAATCATTTGCGCTCTTCATTAACACAAATCACCTTATGGATTTCTAAACAGCGTTCATGGCCCGGCTAATGAGCCCCAGCAGAGCGGGAGGGGGAGGGGAGCAATCCAAAAATAAAGAGGCCACCGCCGACTCCAATGTCACCAGTCACTAACATCAATCAGCAGCAATAAAGCCCTCAACAAGGAGCTCTCAGCGCCGAGTCCCCCAGGGACCAGGGCAATGAATACAGGTCACATGACACAGAGGAACGAAATCCAGCGAACACACAGGAGAGTCACTCAGCAAAATACAGCTAAATCACACTGTGACTGAAGCTCATCCTCACCGATCACTGGAAGGATTCACGCTGTGACTGAAGCTCATCCTCATCAATCACTGGAAGGATTCACACTGTGACTGAAGCTCATACTCACCGATCACTGGAAGGATTCACACTGTGACTGAAGCTCATCCTCATCAATCACTGGAAGGATTCACACTGTGACTGAAGCTCATACTCACCGATCACTGGAAGGATTCACAATGTGACTGAAGCTCATACTCACCGATCACTGGAAGGATTCCACACAGTGACTGAAGCTCATCCTCACCGATCACTGGAAGGATTCACACTGTGACTGAAGCTCATCCTCACTGATCACTGGAAGGATTCACACTGTGAGCTGAAGCTCATTCTCACCGATCACTGGAAGGATTCACACAGTGACTGAAGCTCATCCTCACCGATCACTGGAAGGATTCACACTGTGACTGAAGCTCATTCTCACCGATCACTGGAAGGATTCACACTGTGACTGAAGCTCATCCATCACCGATCACTGGAAGGATTCACACAGTGACTGAAGCTCATTCTCACCGATCACTGGAAGGATTCACACAGTGACTGAAGCTCATCCTCACCAATCACTGGAAGGATTCACACTGTGACTGAAGCTCATCCTCACCGATCACTGGAAGGATTCACACTGTGACTGAAGCTCATCCTCACCGATCACTGGAAGGATTCACACTGTGACTGAAGCTCATCCTCACCGATCACTGGAAGGATTCACACTGTGACTGAAGCTCATCCTCACCGATCACTGGAAGGATTCACACTGTGACTGAAGCTCTTCCTCACCGATCACTGGAAGGATTCACACTGTGACTGAAGCTCATCCTCACCGATCACTGGAAGGATTCACACTGTGACTGAAGCTCATCCTCACCGATCACTGGAAGGATTCACACTGTGACTGAAGCTCATCCTCACCGATCACTGGAAGGATTCACACTGTGACTGAAGCTTTACATCACCGATCACTGGAAGGATTCACACTGTGACTGAAGCTCATCCTCACCGATCACTGGAAGGATTCACACTGTGACTGAAGCTCATCCTCACCGATCACTGGAAGGATTCACACTGTGACTGAAGCTTTCATCACCGATCACTGGAAGGATTCACACTGTGACTGGAGCTCATTCTCACCGATCACTGGAAGGATTCAACTGTGACTGAAGCTCATCCTCACCGATCACTGGAAGGACTCACACTGACTGAAGCTCATCCTCACCGATCACTGGAAGGATTCACACTGTGACTGAAGCTCATCCTCACCGATCACTGGAAGGATTCACACTGTGACTGAGCTCATCCTCACCGATCACTGGAAGGATTCACACTGTGACTGAAGCTCATCCTCACCGATCACTGGAAGGATTCACACTGTGACTGAAGCTCATCCTCACCGATCACTGGAAGGATTCACACTGTGACTGAAGCTCATTCTCACCGATCACTGGAAGGATTCACCCTGTGACTGAAGCTCATCCTCACCGATCACTGGAAGGATTCACACTGTGACTGGAGCTCATCCTCACCAATCACTGGAAGGATTCACGCTGTGACTGAAGCTCATCCTCACCGATCACTGGAAGGATTCACACTGTGACTGAAGCTCATCCTCACCAATCACTGGAAGGATTCACGCTGTGACTAAAGATCATTCTCACCGATCACTGGAAGGATTCACACTGTGACTGTATCTCATCCTCACCGATCACTGGAAGGATTCACGCTGTGACTAAAGATCATTCTCACGATCACTGGAAGGATTCACACTGTGACTGAAGCTCATCCTCACCGATCACTGGAAGGATTCACACTGTGACTGGTGCTCATCCTCACCGATCACTGGAAGGATTCACATTGTGACTGGAGCTCATCCTCAGCGATCACTGGAAGGATTCACACTGTGACTGGTGCTCATCCTCACCGATCACTGGAAGGATTCACACTGTGACTGGAGCTCATCCTCACCGATAACTGGAAGGATTCACATTGTGACTGGAGCTCATCCTCACCGATCACTGGAAGGATTCACACTGACTGAAGCTCATCCTCACCGATCACTGGAAGGATTCACACTGTGACTGAAGCTCATCCTCACCGATGACTGGAAGGATTCACAATGACTGAAGCTAATCCTCACCGATCACTGGAAGGATTCACACTGTGACTGGAGCTCATCCTCACCGATCACTGGAAGGATTCACATTGTGACTGGAGCTCATCCTCACCGATCACTGTAAGGATTCACACTGACTGAAGCTCATCCTCACCGATTACTGGAAGGATTCACACTGTGACTGAAGCTCATCCTCACCGATCACTGGAAGGATTCACATACGATGACTGGAGCTCATCCTCACTGATCACTGGAAGGATTCACACTGTGTCTGAAGCTCATTCTCAACGATCACTGGAAGGATTCGCACTGTGACTGAAGCTCATCCTCACCGATCACTGGAAGGATTCACACTGTGACTGGAGCTCATCCTCACCGATCACTGGAAGGATTCACACTGTGACTGGAGCTCATCCTCACCATATACTGGAAGGATTCGCACTGTGACTGGAGTTCATCTTCACCAATCACTGGAAGGATTCGCACTGTGACTGAAGCTCACCTTTACCGATCACTGTAAGGATTCACACTGTGACTGCAGCTCATGCTCAACGATCACCTGGAAGGTTTCACACTGTGTCTGGAGGTCATCCTCACCGATCACTGGAAGGATTCACACTGTGATTGGAGCTCACCTTCACCGATTACTGGAAGGATTCAAACTGTGAATGGAGCTCATCCTCAACTGATCACTAGAAGGATTCACACTATGACTCGAGCTCATTCTTACCAATTACTGGAAGGATTCGTACTGTGACTGGAGATCATCCTCACCTATCACTGGAAGGATTCACAATGTGAATGGAGCTCATCCTCAACGATCACTAGAAGGATTCACACTATGACTCAAGCTCATTCTTACCAATTACTGGAAGGATTCACACTGTGACTGAAGCTCACCTTCACCGATCACTGGAAGGATTCACACTGTGTCTGCAGCACATCCTTAACGGTCACTTGCAGGATTCACACTGTGTCTGCAGCACATCCTCAACAATCACTGGAAGGATTCACACTTTGTCTGGAGCTTATTCTCACCAATTACTGGAAGGATTCACACTGTGACTAAGTTCATCCTCACGATCACTGGAAGGATTCACACTGTGACTGGAGCTTCACATCACCGATCACTGGAAGGATTCACACTGTGACTGAAGCTCATCCTCACCAATCACTGGAAGGATTCACACTGTGACTGAAGCTCACCTTCACCGATCACTGGAAGGATTCACACTGTGACTGAAGTTCATCCTCACGATCACTGGAAGGATTCACACTGTGACTGGAGCTTATACATCACCGATCACTGGAAGGATTCGCACTGTGACTGGAGCTCATCCTCACCGATCACTGGAAGGATTCACACAGTGACTGAAGCTCATCCTCACCGATCACTGGAAGGATTCACACTGTGACTGAAGCTCATTCTCACCGATCACTGGAAGGATTCACACTGTGACTGAAGCTCATCCATCACCGATCACTGGAAGGATTCACACTGTGACTGAAGCTCATCCTCACCGATCACTGGAAGGATTCACACAGTGACTGAAGCTCATCCTCACCGATCACTGGAAGGATTCACACTGTGACTGAAGCTCATCCTCACCGATCACTGGAAGGATTCACACTGTGACTGAAGCTCATCCTCACCGATCACTGGAAGGATTCACACTGTGACTGAAGCTCATCCTCACCGATCACTGGAAGGATTCACACTGTGACTGAAGCTCATCCTCACCGATCACTGGAAGGATTCACACTGTGACTGAAGCTCATCCTCACCGATCACTGGAAGGATTCACACTGTGACTGAAGCTCATCCTCACCGATCACTGGAAGGATTCACACTGTGACTGAAGCTCATCCTCACCGATCACTGGAAGGATTCACACTGTGACTGAAGCTCATCCTCACCGATCACTGGAAGGATTCACACTGTGACTGAAGCTCATCCTCACCGATCACTGGAAGGATTCACACTGTGACTGAAGCTCATCCTCACCGATCACTGGAAGGATTCACACTGTGACTGAAGCTCATCCTCACCGATCACTGGAAGGATTCACACTGTGACTGAAGCTCATCCATCACCGATCACTGGAAGGATTCACACTGTGACTGGAGCTCATTCTCACCGATCACTGGAAGGATTCACACTGTGACTGAAGCTCATCCTCACCGATCACTGGAAGGATTCACACTGTGACTGAAGCTCATCCTCACCGATCACTGGAAGGATTCACACTGTGACTGAAGCTCATCCTCACCGATCACTGGAAGGATTCACACTGTGACTGAAGCTCATCCTCACCGATCACTGGAAGGATTCACACTGTGACTGAAGCTCATCCTCACCGATCACTGGAAGGATTCACACTGTGACTGAAGCTCATCCTCACCGATCACTGGAAGGATTCACACTGTGACTGAAGCTCATCCTCACCGATCACTGGAAGGATTCACACTGTGACTGAAGCTCATCTCACCGATCACTGGAAGGATTCACACTGTGACTGAAGCTCATCCTCACCGATCACTGGAAGGATTCACACTGTGACTGGAGCTCATCCTCACCGATCACTGGAAGGATTCACACTGTGACTGAAGCTCATCCTCACCGATCACTGGAAGGATTCACACTGTGACTGAAGCTCATCCTCACCAATCACTGGAAGGATTCACACTGTGACTGAAGCTCATTCTCACCGATCACTGGAAGGATTCACACTGTGACTGTAGCTCATCCTCACCGATCACTGGAAGGATTCACGCTGTGACTAAAGCTCATCCTCACCGATCACTGGAAGGATTCACACTGTGACTGAAGCTCATCCTCACCGATCACTGGAAGGATTCACACTGTGACTGGAGCTCATCCTCACCGATCACTGGAAGGATTCACATTGTGACTGGAGCTCATCCTCAGCGATCACTGGAAGGATTCACACTGTGACTGGAGCTCATCCTCACCGATCACTGGAAGGATTCACACTGTGACTGGAGCTCATCCTCACCGATCACTGGAAGGATTCACACTGTGACTGAAGCTCATCCTCACCGATCACTGGAAGGATTCACACTGTGACTGAGCTCATCCTCACCGATCACTGGAAGGATTCACACTGTGACTGAAGCTCATCCTCACCGATCACTGGAAGGATTCACACTGTGACTGAAGCTCATCCTCACCGATCACTGGAAGGATTCACACTGTGACTGGAGCTCATCCTCACCGATCACTGGAAGGATTCACACTGTGACTGGAGCTCATCCTCACCGATCACTGGAAGGATTCACACTGTGACTGAAGCTCATCCTCACCGATCACTGGAAGGATTCACACTGTGACTGAAGCTCATCCTCACCGATCACTGGAAGGATTCACACTGATGACTGGAGCTCATCCTCACTGATCACTGGAAGGATTCACACTGTGTCTGAAGCTCATTCTCATCGATCACTGGAAGGATTCGCACTGTGACTGAAGCTCATCCTCACCGATCACTGGAAGGATTCACACTGTGACTGGAGCTCATCCTCACCGATCACTGGAAGGATTCACACTGTGACTGGAGCTCATCCTCACCATATACTGGAAGGATTCGCACTGTGACTGGAGTTCATCTTCACCAATCACTGGAAGGATTCGCACTGTGACTGAAGCTCACCTTTACCGATCACTGTAAGGATTCACACTGTGACTGCAGCTCATGCTCAACGATCACCTGAAAGGTTTCACACTGTGTCTGGAGGTCATCCTCACCACGATCACTGGAAGGATTCACACTGTGATTGGAGCTCACCTTCACCGATTACTGGAAGGATTCAAACTGTGAATGGAGCTTATCCTCAACGATCACTAGAAGGATTCACACTATGACTCGAGCTCATTCTTACCAATTACTGGAAGGATTCGCACTGTGACTGGAGATCATCCTCACCTATCACTGGAAGGATTCACAATGTGAATGGAGCTCATCCTCAACGATCACTAGAAGGATTCACACTATGACTCAAGCTCATTCTTACCAATTACTGGAAGGATTCACACTGTGACTGAAGCTCACCTTCACCGATCACTGGAAGGATTCACACTGTGTCTGCAGCACATCCTTAACGGTCACTTGCAGGATTCACACTGTGTCTGCAGCTATCCTCAACAATCACTGGAAGGATTCACACTTTGTCTGGAGCTTATTCTCACCAATTACTGGAAGGATTCACACTGTGACTGAAGTTCATCCTCACGATCACTGGAAGGATTCACACTGTGACTGGAGCTTCACATCACCGATCACTGGAAGGATTCACACTGTGACTGAAGCTCATCCTCACCAATCACTGGAAGGATTCACACTGTGACTGAAGCTCACCTTCACCGATCACTGGAAGGATTCACACTGTGACTGAAGTTCATCCTCACGATCACTGGAAGGATTCACACTGTGACTGGAGCTTTACATCACCGATCACTGGAAGGATTCACACTGTGACTGAAGCTCATCCTCACCGATCACTGGAAGGATTCACACTATGACTGTAACCCCAGTAGTTGATATAGTGCCCTCCATAGTTCCCCAGTAGTTATCAGTGGCCCCTCTACAGTGCTCCCAGTAGTTGATATAGGCCCATCTATAGTGCTTCAGTAGTTTGTATTGGATCCTCAATAATGCCCCAGTAGGTTGTATAGACCCTTCTATAGTTCCCCAGTAGTTTATATAGGCCCCTCTGTAGTACCCCAGTAGTTAATATAGGCCCTATATAGTGCCACAGTAGTTGATATAGACCCTGCAGTAGTTTCTATAGGCCCCTCCATAGTGCCCCAGCAGTTGATATAGGCCCCTCTATAGTGCACTAGTAGTTCATTTAGGCCCCACTATAGTGCCCCAGTAGTTTGTATAGGCTCCATTAGATTCTGTAGGTACCTCTAAGGCATCCCAGTAGTTGTTATAGGCCCCCTATAGTGTCCCAGGAGTTTATACAGGCATCCCCAATAGTGCCCCAATAGTTGATATAAACCTCTCCATAGTGCCTCAGTAGTTGATAAAGACCTCTCCATAGTGTATCAGTAGTTTGTATAGGCCCCTCTATAGTGCCCCATTCGTTGATATAGGCCCCTCTATAGTGCCCCAGTAGTTGATATAGGCCCCTCCATACTGCCCCAGTAGTTGATATAGGTTCCTCCATAATGCCCCAGTTTTTATTATATAGGCACCCCCAATAGTTCAAATAGGCCCCTCCACAGTGCCGCAGTAGTTGACATACTCCCCTCCATAGTTTCCTAGTAGTTTGCCTAGGCCCCTTTATACTACAGCAGTCCTTGACATAGGCCCCTACATAGTGCCCCAGTGCCCCAGTAGTTGATATAGGCACCCCCAATAGTGAAGCAGTTGTTGATATAGACCCCTCTATAGTGCCCCATTAGTTCATGTTCACATAGTGCCCCGGAAGTTTATATTGGCCCCTCTATAGTGCCCTAGTAGTTCATATAGGTTCCTGCACAGTGCCCCAGTAGTTGATATAGGCCTCTACATAGTGCCACATTAGTTGCTATAGGCCTTTCCGTAGTGCCCCAGTAGTTGATATAGGTCCCTTCATAGTGCCCCAGTAGTTGATATTGGCCCTCTATAGTACCCCAGAAATTAATCTAGACTACTTTACAGTGTCCAAATAGTTCATGTAGGCTTCTCCAGGGGCGTAGCTAAAGGCTCCTGGGCTCCGGTGCAAGAGTTCGGCTTGGGCCTCAGTGCTTTGTGGTCAGGGGCAGGGAAGCACATTGCCTTCATGCTGTCTGAGGCAAATTCTTGACCTAACCCCTTCCCTCCAGCCAGAGGCGTAACTTGGCACTTTCTATAATACCGGTGTCTTCTTTTGTGGCACAAGGGTCATCGGGCCCCATCAGGCTCCTGGGCCCGGTAGCGACTGCTACCTCTGCACCCCCTATAGCTACACCCCTAGGTCCCTCCATAGTTCCCCAGTAGTTGTTATAGGACCCTCTATAGTGCCACAGTAGTTGTTAAAGGACCCTCTATAGTGCCGCAGTAGTTGATATAGGACCCTCCATAGTGCCCCAGTAGTGAATATGGGCTCCTCCATAGTGCCATATTGGGTTATATAGGCCACTTTAAAGGGTCAGAGTAGTTGATATAGGACGCTCTATAGTGCCCCTGTACTTTGCACAGACCCCTCTACAGTGCCCCAGTAGTTTGTATAGGACGCTCTATAGCGCCACAGTAGTTTGTATAAGGCCCTCCATAGTACCCCAATAGTGTGTATAGCCCCCTCTATAGTGCACCAGTAGTTTGTGTAAGCCCCTCCATAGTGCCCTAGTAGTTTGTATAGGACCCTCCATAGTGCCCTAGAAGTTTATATAGGACCCTTCATATTGCCCCAGTAGTTTGTATAGGTCCCTCTATAGGACCCCCCATAGTGCCCCAGTAGTTTGTATAGGCCCTCCATAGTGCCCCAATAGTTCATATACGCCCCTCCATAGTGCCCCAGTAGTTTGTATAGGCCCTCCATAGTGCCCCAGTAGTTTGTATAAGCCCTCCATAGTGCCCCAGTAGTTTGTATACGCCACTCCATAGTGTCCCAGTAGTTTGTATAGACCCCTCTATAGTGCCCCAGAAGTTTGTATAAGTCCTTCCATAGTGCCCAAATAGTTTGTATAGGTACCTCCATAGTATCCCAGTAGTTTGTATAGGCCCCTCTATAGTGCCCCAGTAGTTTGTATAGGCCCCTCTATAGTGCCCCATTAGTTTGTATAGGCCCCAGTAGTTTGTATAGGCCCCTCTATAATGCCACAGTAGTTTGTATAGGCCCCTCTGTAGTACCACAGTAGTTTGTATAGGCCCCTCTGTTGTGTCCAGGTAGTTTGTATAGATCCCTCTGTAGTGCTCCAGTAGTTTGTATCGGCCCCTCTATAGTGCCCCAGTAGTTTGTATATGTCCCTCTGTAGTGCCCCAGTAGTTTGTTTAGGCCCCTCAGTAGTGCCCCAGTAGTTTGTATAGGCCCCTCTATAGTGCCCCAGTAGTTTGTATATGTCCATCTGTAGTGCCCCAGTAGTTTGTTTAGGCCCCTCTGCAGTGCCCCAGTAGTTTGTATATGTCCCTCTGTAGTGCCCCAGTAGTTTGTATAGGCCCCTCTGTAGTGCCCCAGTAGTTTGTATAGGCCCCTCTGTAGTCCTCCAGTAGTTTCTATAGGCCCCTCTGTAGTGCCCCAGTAGTTTGTATAGGTCCCTCCGTAGTGCCCCAGTAGTTTGTATAGGCCCCTCTGTAGTGCCCCAGTAGTTTGTATAGGCCCCTCTGTAGTGCCCCAGTAGTTTGTATAGGCCCATCTGTAGTGCCCCAGTAGTTTGTATAGGCCCCTCTGTAGTGCCCCAGTAGTTTGTATAGGCCCATCTGTAGTGCCACAGTAGTTTGTATAGGCCCCTCTGTAGTGCCCCAGTAGTTTGTATAGGCCCCTCTGTAGTGCCCCAGTAGTTTGTATAGGCCCCTCTGTAGTGCCCCAGTAGTTTGTATAGGCCCCTCTGTAGTGCCCCAGTAGTTTGTATAGGCCCCTCTGTAGTCCTCCAGTAGTTTCTATAGGCCCTCTGTAGTGCCCCAGTAGTTTGTATAGGTCCCTCCGTAGTGCCCCAGTAGTTTGTATAGGCCCCTCTGTAGTGCCCCAGTAGTTTGTATAGGCCCATCTGTAGTGCCACAGTAGTTTGTATAGGCCCCTCTGTAGTGCCCCAGTAGTTTGTATTGGCCCCTCTGTAGTGCCCCAGTAGTTTGTATAGGCCCATCTGTAGTGCCACAGTAGTTTGTATAGGCCCCTCTGTAGTGCCACAGTATTTTGTATAGACCCCTCTGTAGTGCCCCAGTAGTTTGTATAGGCCCCTCTGTAGTGCCCCAGTAGTTTGTATAGGCCCATCTGTAGTGCCACAGTAGTTTGTATAGGCCCCTCTGTAGTGCCCCAGTAGTTTGTATAGGCCCATCTGTAGTGCCACAGTAGTTTGTATAGGCCCCTCTGTAGTGCCCCAGTAGTTTGTATAGGCCCATCTGTAGTGCCCCAGTATTTTGTATAGGCCCCTCTGTAGTGCCCCAGTAGTTTGTATAGGCCCCTCTGTAGTGCCCCAGTAGTTTGTATAGGCCCCTCTGTAGTGCCCCAGTAGTTTGTATAGGCCCCTCTGTAGTGCTCCAGTATTTTGTATAGGCCCCTCTGTAGTGCCCCAGTAGTTTGTATAGACCCCTCTGTAGTGCCCCAGTAGTTTGTATAGGCCCCTCTGTAGTGCCCCAGTAGTTTGTATAGGCCCCTCTGTAGTCCCCCAGTAGTTTGTATAGGCCCCTCTGTAGTCCTCCAGTAGTTTCTATAGGCCCCTCTGTAGTGCCCCAGTAGTTTGTATAGGTCCCTCCGTAGTGCCCCAGTAGTTTGTATAGGCCCCTCTGTAGTGCCCCAGTAGTTTGTATAGGCCCATCAGTAGTGCCCCAGTAGTTTGTATAGGCCCCTCTGTAGTGCCCCAGTAGTTTGTATAGACCCCTCTGTAGTGCCCCAGTAGTTTGTATAGGCCCATCTGTAGTGCCACAGTAGTTTGTTTAGGCCCCTCTGTAGTGCCGCAGTAGTTTGTATAAGCCCCTCTATAGTGCCCCAGTAGTTTGTAAAGGCCCCTTTGTAGTGCCCCAATAGTTTGTATAGGCCCCTCTGTAGTGCCCCAGTAGTTTGTATAGGCCCCTCTGTAGTGTCCCTGTAGTTTGTACAGGCCCCTCTGTAGTGCCCCAGTACTTTGTATAGGCCCCTCTGTAGTGCCCCAGTAGTTTTTATAGGCCCCTCTGTAGTGCCCCAGTATTTTGTATAGGCCCCTCTGTAGTGCCCCAGTAGTTTGTATAGGCCCCTCTGTAGTGCCCCAGTAGTTTGTATAGGCCCCTCTGTAGTGCCCCAGTAGTTTGTATAGGCCCCTCTGTAGTGCCCCAGTAGTTTGTATAGGCCCCTCTGTAGTGCCCCAGTAGTTTGTATAGGCCCCTCTATAGTGCCCCAGTAGTTTGTATAGACCCCTCTGTAGTGCCCCAGTAGTTTGTATAGGCCCCCCTGTAGTGCCCCAGTAGTTTGTATAGACCCCTCTGTAGTGCCCCAGTAGTTTGTATAGGCCCCTCTGTAGTGCCCCAGTAGTTTGTATAGGCCCCTCTGTAGTGCCCCAGTAGTTTGTATAGGCCCCTCTGTAGTGCCCCAGTAGTTTGTATAGACCCCTCTGTAGTGCCCCAGTAGTTTGTATAGGCCCCTCTGTAGTGCCCCAGTAGTTTGTATAGGCCCCTCTGTAGTGCCCCAGTAGTTTGTATAGGCCCCTCTATAGTGCTCCAGTAGTTTGTATAGGCCCCTCTATAGTGCCCCAGTAGTTTGTATAGGCCCCTCTATAGTGCCCCAGTAGTTTGTATAGACCCCTCTGTAGTGCCCCAGTAGATTGTATAGGCTCCTCTGTAGTGCCCCAGTAGTTTGTATAGGCCCCTCTGTAGTGCCCCAGTAGTTTGTATAGGCCCCTCTGTAGTGTCCAGGTAGTTTGTATAGATCCCTCTGTAGTGCTCCAGTAGTTTGTATAGGCCCCTCTGTAGTGCCCCAGTAGTTTGTATAGGCCCCTCTGTAGTGCCCCAGTAGTTTGTATAGGCCCCTCTGTAGTGCCCCAGTAGTTTGTATAGGCCCCTCTATAGTGCCCCAGTAGTTTGTATAGGCCCCTCTGTAGTGCCCCAGTAGTTTGTATAGACCCCTCTGTAGTGCCCCAGTAGATTGTATAGGCTCCTCTGTAGTGCCCCAGTAGTTTGTATAGGCCCCTCTGTAGTGCCCCAGTAGTTTGTATAGGCCCCTCTGTTGTGTCCAGGTAGTTTGTATAGATCCCTCTGTAGTGCTCCAGTAGTTTGTATAGGCCCCTCTGTAGTGCCCCAGTAGTTTGTATAGGCCCCTCTATAGTGCCCCAGTAGTTTGTATATGTCCCTCTGTAGTGCCCCAGTAGTTTGTATAGGCCCCTCTGTAGTGCCCCAGTAGTTTGTATAGGCCCCTCTGTAGTGTCCAGGTAGTTTGTATAGATCCCTCTGTAGTGCTCCAGTAGTTTGTATAGGCCCCTCTGTAGTGCCCCAGTAGTTTGTATAGGCCCCTCTGTAGTGCCCCAGTAGTTTGTATAGGCCCCTCTATAGTGCTGGTCCAGGCAGCTGCTATGAAGCCATTGCTCAATGATACGACAGCTACCATCTGAGACTCGGCCATTGCCTTTGCTTCCTCCTTGGCGAATCTCTGCTGGAGATGGCCATTCTCATCTGCAGAGCCTCGTCCTTATTTCAGCACAATCCGCGTTCTATCCAGCATGGTCGCCCCCGCATCTAATGGCCGCCCACACATAGCTTGCACGTCCCATACAAAGAATCTTTCATGGTGAAGAGAAGCTGAAAGACCTTAAAATGCTTCTGGCCGTCCGCCAGTGGCAGCTTGTCAATCATAACTGCCCCGACCACACGGCACAAGTGACTTACGAATGGATGCCGGGCTGGATCCGATCAGGAGCCACTGAACACCGGACCCCAGGGCCAGAATTTGGCAAGTGCACAATCTGCGAAAACAGGCAAAATATAAAGAGCCTCAGGGTCAGACAACATGGGATCCGGGGTGTCATTAGCTGAGGACAGGTGAATTCCTATAGTCAGGAGGTTCATGGCTGGTGCCTGTTCAGTGACACCAAGCAGAGATTTTGATAATGGTTAGAAATGGCACACAAAGTGTATGAGAAGGTGCCGTGGTTCATTTACATAGGACTGCACCGACCCTGGAACAGTTCAGCTGGCTGTCATCTAAGCTGCGGTTGTCAGTGACTGGCATGGAGATGTCGCAGAACTACCCCCCCCCCCCCGAAGACGCCGTGAGGAAGGGGCCACATCCAGACCCAGCTCCTCCATAACTACGTCATAGATGAAGGTTTATTATGGAGCCCTTAGGATTTACAAAAGGCCCCGGGCCACAAAGTCACTGCTTATCACCAGACGGAAGGATAACACCCATCCTCCATGTAACATGGTCAGGGAAGGAATACAGTCACAACCAAATGATTAGGGGACAGGTTGGTTTTGAACTTTTCGATCCTTTGCTTTCCCTTGAGATAAGCGGTGTCAGAGGTCAATGGCAGCCAGTTATCTTCTTCCCCCGGCAGTCAGAACAGGTACAGCAGACCGCGTTACTTGCCACTTACCCCAGGTGTCAGAGGCGTAACTATAGGGGAAGCAGGGGAAGCGGCTGCTTTTGGGCCCTGACCCAGAAGGGGCCCATCCAAGAGGAGGAGAAGTACTAAAAGATTTTGTCAGGACCCCTCAACAGTATTACACAATGAAACTATAGACAGTGTAGAGAGCGGATGGAACAGCGTCCGGGCCTGGTCTGAGAGAGCCATCTTTACTAGCCACAGGAATGGGGGCGGCATGAAAGGAAGGGGTTGTGAAAAAATTACTGGGGGAGGGGGCCCCATTAAAAAATTTGCTGTGGGGCCCAGTCATTTCTAGTTACGCCACTGCCAGGCGTAATACAAAAATAATAATATTATTAGTTCCTAATAGTAACGGTAGGGCGCCCCCCGCGGGCAGAGGACGGATTAGTGGCTGTCTATATCTATCTGTGGGGACGGACAGCTGAGCCTCCACGAGGGCTGATAATGTGCCGCCTGATCCTGAGAATCAGCAGAGACTTGGCACGCCCGGCGGCCGCGGCGTTCAGATGAGCCCGGCCTGATCTCTCGTCTCCTTTAGGTGTGCAGTGTTCTTTCTTCTTCTCATAATAAGACGCGAGACATCCAATAGCTTCATTACCCGTCGTTAGTAGCCGTGGGGATCATTAACAGAGGCTGCAGGAGAGGCAGGCGGCTCGGGTTTCCTGCGCTCCTCTTCTTCCCTGCCTTCCTTATCTTTGATGCTGTGTATTTCTGTCTCCATCTCTCCCGCTCTCTGAAATTCTAATTCTCTGCCTCCCGATCATTTTCTCTCCTTAGTTTCTTTCTATCATCTTTCTGTATCGCTCTTCCTGAGATTCAAATGTCTCCTGTGACCTTTCCCTCGTGCCCTCGGCTGTCTCTCCTCTGTTGTCTCTCCTCTCCTCGGCTGTCTCTCCTCTGTTGTCTCTCCTCTTCTCTGTTGTCTCTCCTCTCCTCGGCTGTCTCTCCTCTGTTGTCTCTCCTCTTCTCTGTTGTCTCTCCTCTCCTCGGCTGTCTCTCCTCTGTTATCTCTCCTCTCCTCTGTTGTCTGTCCTCTGTTGTCTCTCCTCTCCTCTGTTGTCTCTCCTCTCCTTTGTTGTCTCTCCTCTGTTCTCTCTCCTCTTCTCTGTTCTCTCTCCTCTCCTCTGTCATCTCTCCTCTGTTGTCTCTCCTCTGTTCTCTCTCCTCTCCTTTGTTGTCTCTCCTCTGTTCTCTCTCCTCTGTTCTCTCTCCTCTCCTCTGTCATCTCTCCTCTGTTGTCTCTCCTCTGTCATCTCTCCTCTGTTGTCTCTCCTCTGTTCTCTCTCCTCTTCTCTGTTGTCTCTCCTCTGTTGTCTCTCCTCTGTTATCTCTCCTCTCCTCTGTTGTCTGTCCTCTGTTGTCTCTCCTCTGTTCTCTCTCCTCTCCTCTGTTCTCTCTCCTCTGTTCTCTCTCCTCTCCTCTGTTATCTCTCCTTTCTTCTGTTCTCTCTCCTCTCCTCTGTTCTCTCTCCTCTCCTCTGTTCTCTCTCCTCTCCTCTGTTCTCTCTCCTCTCCTCTGTTGTCTCTCCTCTCCTCTGTTCTCTCTCCTCTCCTCTGTTGTCTCTCCTCTCCTCTGTTCTCTCTCCTCTCCTCTGTTCTCTCTCCTTTCATCTGTTCTCTCTCCTCTCCTCTGTTGTCTCTCCTCTTTTATCTCTCCTCTCCTCTGTTGTCTGTCCTCTGTTGTCTCTCCTCTCCTCTGTTATCTCTCCTCTCCTCTGTTCTCTCTCCTCTGTTCTCTCTCCTCTCCTCTGTTCTCTCTCCTTTCTTCTGTTCTCTCTCCTCTCCTCTGTTCTCTCTCCTCTCCTCTGTTATCTCTCCTCTCCTCTGTTGTCTGTCCTCTGTTGTCTCTCCTCTGTTGTCTCTCCTCTCCTCTGTTGTCTCTCCTCTCCTCTGTCATCTCTCCTCTGTTGTCTCTCCTCTGTTGTCTCTCCTCTCCTCTGTTGTCTCTCCTCTCCTCTGTCATCTCTCCTCTGTTGTCTCTCCTCTGTTCTCTCTCCTCTCCTCTGTTCTCTCTCCTCTCCTCTGTTATCTCTCCTCTCCTCTGTTGTCTGTCCTCTGTTGTCTCTCCTCTGTTGTCTCTCCTCTCCTCTGTTGTCTCTCCTCTCCTCTGTCATCTCTCCTCTGTTGTCTCTCCTCTGTTGTCTCTCCTCTCCTCTGTTATCTCTCCTCTCCTCTGTTCTCTCTCCTCTGTTCTCTCTCCTCTCCTCTGTTATCTCTCCTCTGTTATCTCTCCTCTGTTCTCTCTCCTCTCTCCTCTGTTCTCTCTCCTCTCCTCTGTTCTCTCTCCTCTGTTGTCTCTCCTCTCCTCTGTTCTCTCTCCTCTCCTCTGTTGTCTCTCCTCTGTTCTCTCCTCTCCTCTGTTGTCTCTCCTCTGTTTTCTCTCCTCTGTTCTCTCTCCTCTCCTCTGTTCTCTCTCCTCTCCTCTGTTCTCTCTCCTCTCCTCTCCTCTGTTCTCTCTCCTCTGCTCTGTTGTCTGTCCTCTCCTCTGTTCTCTCTCCTCTCCTCTGTTCTCTCTCCTCTGTTGTCTCTCCTCTCCTCTGTCATCTCTCCTCTGTTGTCTCTCCTCTGTTGTCTCTCCTCTCCTCTGTTCTCTCTCCTCTCCTCTGTTGTCTCTCCTCTGTTCTCTCTCCTCTCCTCTGTTGTCTCTCCTCTGTTTTCTCTCCTCTGTTCTCTCTCCTCTCCTCTGTTCTCTCTCCTCTCCTCTGTTCTCTCTCCTCTCCTCTCCTCTGTTCTCTCTCCTCTGCTCTGTTGTCTGTCCTCTCCTCTGTTCTCTCTCCTCTGTTGTCTCTCCTCTGTTCTCTCTCCTCTCCTCTGTTGTCTATCCTCTGTTTTCTCTCCTCTGTTATCTCTCCTCTCCTCTGTTGTCTCTCCTCTCCTCTGTTCTCTCTCCTCTCCTCTGTTATCTCTCCTCTGTTGTCTCTCCTCTGTTCTCTCTCCTCTCCTCTGTTCTCTCTCCTCTGTTGTCTCTCCTCTCCTCTGTTCTCTCTCCTCTTCTCTGTTGTCTCTCCTCTGTTCTCTCTCCTTTCCTCTGTCATCTCTCCTCTGTTGTCTCTCCTCTGTTCTCTCTCCTCTCCTCTGTTCTCTCTCCTCTCCTCTGTTGTCTCTCCTCTGTTGTCTCTCCTCTCCTCTGTTCTCTCTCCTCTCCTCTGTTGTCTCTCCTCTGTTTTCTCTCCTCTGTTCTCTCTCCTCTCCTCTGTTCTCTCTCCTCTCCTCTGTTCTCTCTCCTCTCCTCTGTTCTCTCTCCTCTCCTCTGTCATTTCTCCTCTGTTCTCTCTCCTCTCCTCTGTTCTCTCTCCTCTCCTCTGTCATCTCTCCTCTGTCATTTCTCCTCTGTTCTCTCTCCTCTCCTCTGTTGTCTCTCCTCTCCTCTGTTCTCTCTCCTCTCCTCTGTTGTCTCTCCTCTCCTCAGTTGTCTCTCCTCTCTTCTGTTCTCTCTCCTCTCCTCTGTTCTCTCTCCTCTCCTCTGTTCTCTCTCCTCTCCTCTGTTGTCTCTCCCCTCCTCAGTTGTCTCTCCTCTCCTCTGTCATCTCTCCTCTGTTCTCTCTCCTCTGTTCTCTCTCCTCTCCTCTGTTGTCTCTCCCCTCCTCAGTTGTCTCTCCTCTCCTCTGTCATCTCTCCTCTGTTCTCTCTCCTCTGTTCTCTCTCCTCTCCTCTGTTGTCTCTCCTCTCCTCTGTTCTCTCTCCTCTCCTCTGTTGTCTCTCCTCTCCTCTGTTCTCTCTCCTCTCCTCTGTTGTCTCTCCTCTCCTCTGTTCTCTCTCCTCTCCTCAGTTGTCTCTCCTCTCCTCAGTTGTCTCTCCTGCCCCCGGCTTTCTCCTCGGCCCTCTGTCGAGCAGCTTTATCTGGGGGCAGGCTGTAGACACTGATATAATGTCTGGAGGATGCTTGTTCTCACCCAGGTGCTCAGAGACATTCGGGAACCTGGATATTGGTTGTGAGCTCTGACAACACTGATTGTAATCCTCAGTAAACAGGAGAAGGAGTTGTCATTATGGGTATGCACACGCTATCACAGGGTGGTCTTGTGACCGATCCTCGTGTTGGACCTCTCTGGAGTTACGAGCCCCCGCTGCACCTGTTTATCCAGAGCAATATCCCTCAAACATCAATTTAGGTCAAGAAATTATGGAGCATTTTTTAGTCGGCGCCACTTGTGATCAAAGCGTTCCTGCCGTAATTCTCTACCTATACATGAATATTTCATTGGGGTGAATTGCCCTGCAGGTGAAGAACAGACTCTTAATTAAATTGATGTCAATATTTCGAGACTGTCTTCTTTCATGTAAACGTCCGTGACGCCTATACATCCAGGGAAGAAACATATTTTAATTGAGTGATAACCAATATTTTCTGTCGGTGCAGACTCCTATTAACCCTTGTGGTGCTGCTCAGGAGCTGTGAACGGAAGACAGTTATTTGCCGAGTCCTCAACAATTTCCCCCTCTGCGCACATTAAGGGTCTTTGCGCGGATGGACACAATTAGCCGCCATTACTAGGTCACATACATGCTTCAGGAGCAACCAGGTACCTGGTGGGCCACCCATGGATCAAAGCGTGATGACACATGGAGGCCACAGTGAGGAACCAAATGTGTCGTGTCCAGTATTTGTCACCACTTCTTCCGGACATTGCGGACTGCTACTTCACACCTTCCAAGGTCCATTTTCTGCTCCTTGGTGCTGGCGTCCAGGTGTCCTTCAACCCAATATCTCCTCACTATCTCTGGTGATGTGAGGAGCCACGTGAGGACTTCTCCTGGGTGCTTCTAATGGACTGATGCCCAAAACGTGTACCACTCCTTGCTGTGAACATGATAAGGGGGTCCTGCTCAGGCTGAGGTTCTCCTATACACACTGAGGTCATGGACGAGCCCGTCGGTTTACACAAGGGCTTCTCTGCGCTGGCTGTGAAGGGGCATCACTGTTGGTCCGCCATCCAGATGAGTGCGCCCAGTATGGCATATAATGGGGTCTTCATGAGACGGCTGGCATCAGTCACCTGGACCGTAGTCAGCTGTCAAAGTTGTCAGCTATTAGGACGTTCCTTTAATATTACACTCTCTAATCTCCAAAACCAGCCAGAGTCGACAAGCGTGCGGAGAAACCACAAGGCGTCCTACGAATAGCGGAGCAGGCCCTGACAGAGGCAGGAGTCACCCGCCAAACAATTCCATGTTGTCACCTATCCCCCATAGCCGGCATCCCACACAAGCCTCGCGGTTCTCACGTAATGAGCACGCAGCTCAGATTTATTATTTATATATGTTAAATGTATGCGCAGGAAATAGCTGCCATGTGTGCGGTGAGCTTTACAGGGATTACAGATAATTATACAGCAGCCCCTTGTTCCTGGCAGGAGAGGATAGCATTCTGTGATCTGTATAATGGCAGCACTTACAGTAAGGACAATCCGGAGCGGCCGCCCGTCTCACGGTCCGCAGCAGTGAGCAGTGGGGGGGCAGGGTGAACACCCAGGGGGTGTCCCAACCAAAAGAGTCTCCGAGCAGATCTCCCAGTTCTGGATGATAACCGCTGGTTTACTGCTGGAGAAGTGGTAAAAAATAACAATAATATCTACAGCCCATAATATCTACAGCCCATAATAACTACAACCCATAATATCTACAACCCATAATATCTACAGCCCATAATATCTGCAACCCATAATATCTACAACATATAATATCTACAGCCCATAATATATACAGCCCATAATATCTACCACCCATAATATCTACAATGTAATGTCAGGAGGGAGGGACACGGACTGGGAGCCCTAACTTGGACCCCGCCCACTTTCCCTGCCTTTCTTGCTGTGTAAGATCTAAGTAGCAAGTCCGCAACTGATCGACGTTCCCTCCCTGCTAAGGAGTGAGACAAGGGACAAAGTTGTACTGAAATGGGTCAGGACCAGGAGGACAACAACGTACCACAGTCAGTACCAAGACAGAGAGCGGTGAAAAGGACAAGCTGAGGTCAAAACACTTGTAATCCAAAATACGCAACCAAGAGCAGAGCAGGTGAGACAGAGACCATCACTGGTATACGGCAGAGAACGGGATAGAGAACCGAGTCCCAGGAGCAGAGCAGGTGAGACAGAGACCATCACTGGTACATGGCAGAGAACGGGATAGAGAACCAAGTCCCAGGAGCAGAGCAGGTGAGACAGAGACCATCACTGGTACATGGCAGAGAACGGGATAGAGAACCGAGTCACAGGAGCAGAGCAGGTGAGACAGAGACCATCATTGGTATACGACAGAGAACTGGATAGAGAACAGAGTCCCAGGAGCAGAGCAGGTGAGACAGAGACCATCACTGGTATACAGCAGAGAACGGGATAGAGAACCGAGTCCCAGGAGCAGAGCAGCTGAGACAGAGACCATCACTGGTATACGGCAGAGAACGGGATAGAGAACCGAGTCCCAGGAGCAGAGCAGGTGAGACAGAGACCATCACTGGTATACGGCAGAGAACGGGATAGAGAACCGAGTCCCAGGAGCAGAGCAGGTGAGACAGAGACCATCACTGGTATACGGCAGAGAACGGGATAGAGAACCGAGTCCCAGGAGCAGAGCAGGTGAGACAGAGACCATCACTGGTATACGGCAGAGAACGGGATAGAGAACCGAGTCCCAGGAGCAGAGCAGGTGAGACAGAGACCATCACTGGTATACGGCAGAGAACGGGATAGAGAACCGAGTCCCAGGAGCAGAGCAGGTGAGACAGAGACCATCACTGGTATACGGCAGAGAACGGGATAGAGAACCGAGTCCCAGGAGCAGAGCAGGTGAGACAGAGACCATCACTGGTATACGGCAGAGAACGGGATAGAGAACCGAGTCCCAGGAGCAGAGCAGGTGAGACAGAGACCATCACTGGTATACGGCAGAGAACGGGATAGAGAACCGAGTCCCAGGAGCAGAGCAGGTGAGACAGAGACCATCACTGGTATACGGCAGAGAACGGGATAGAGAACCGAGTCCCAGGAGCAGAGCAGGTGAGACAGAGACCATCACTGGTATACGGCAGAGAACGGGATAGAGAACCGAGTCCCAGGAGCAGAGCAGGTGAGACAGAGACCATCACTGGTATACGGCAGAGAACGGGATAGAGAACCGAGTCCCAGGAGCAGAGCAGGTGAGACAGAGACCATCACTGGTATACGGCAGAGAACGGGATAGAGAACCGAGTCCCAGGAGCAGAGCAGGTGAGACAGAGACCATCACTGGTATACGGCAGAGAACGGGATAGAGAACCGAGTCCCAGGAGCAGAGCAGGTGAGACAGAGACCATCACTGGTATACGGCAGAGAACGGGATAGAGAACCGAGTCCCAGGAGCAGAGCAGGTGAGACAGAGACCATCACTGGTATACGGCAGAGAACGGGATAGAGAACCGAGTCCCAGGAGCAGAGCAGGTGAGACAGAGACCATCACTGGTATACGGCAGAGAACGGGATAGAGAACCGAGTCCCAGGAGCAGAGCAGGTGAGACAGAGACCATCACTGGTATACGGCAGAGAACGGGATAGAGAACCGAGTCCCAGGAGCAGAGCAGGTGAGACAGAGACCATCACTGGTATACGGCAGAGAACGGGATAGAGAACCGAGTCCCAGGAGCAGAGCAGGTGAGACAGAGACCATCACTGGTATACGGCAGAGAACGGGATAGAGAACCGAGTCCCAGGAGCAGAGCAGGTGAGACAGAGACCATCACTGGTATACGGCAGAGAACGGGATAGAGAACCGAGTCCCAGGAGCAGAGCAGGTGAGACAGAGACCATCACTGGTATACGGCAGAGAACGGGATAGAGAACCGAGTCCCAGGAGCAGAGCAGGTGAGACAGAGACCATCACTGGTATACGGCAGAGAACGGGATAGAGAACCGAGTCCCAGGAGCAGAGCAGGTGAGACAGAGACCATCACTGGTATACGGCAGAGAACGGGATAGAGAACCGAGTCCCAGGAGCAGAGCAGGTGAGACAGAGACCATCACTGGTATACGGCAGAGAACGGGATAGAGAACAGAGTCCCAGGAGCAGAGCAGGTGAGACAGAGACCATCACTGGTATACGGCAGAGAACGGGATAGAGAACCGAGTCCCAGGAGCAGAGCAGGTGAGACAGAGACCATCACTGGTATACGGCAGAGAACGGGATAGAGAACCGAGTCCCAGGAGCAGAGCAGGTGAGACAGAGACCATCACTGGTATACGGCAGAGAACGGGATAGAGAACCGAGTCCCAGGAGCAGAGCAGGTGAGACAGAGACCATCACTGGTATACGGCAGAGAACGGGATAGAGAACAGAGTCCCAGGAGCAGAGCAGGTGAGACAGAGACCATCACTGGTATACGGCAGAGAACGGGATAGAGAACCGAGTCCCAGGAGCAGAGCAGGTGAGACAGAGACCATCACTGGTATACGGCAGAGAACGGGATAGAGAACCGAGTCCCAGGAGCAGAGCAGGTGAGACAGAGACCATCACTGGTATACGGCAGAGAACGGGATAGAGAACCGAGTCCCAGGAGCAGAGCAGGTGAGACAGAGACCATCACTGGTATACGGCAGAGAACGGGATAGAGAACCGAGTCCCAGGAGCAGAGCAGGTGAGACAGAGACCATCACTGGTATACGGCAGAGAACGGGATAGAGAACCGAGTCCCAGGAGCAGAGCAGGTGAGACAGAGACCATCACTGGTATACGGCAGAGAACGGGATAGAGAACCGAGTCCCAGGAGCAGAGCAGGTGAGACAGAGACCATCACTGGTATACGGCAGAGAACGGGATAGAGAACCGAGTCCCAGGAGCAGAGCAGGTGAGACAGAGACCATCACTGGTATACGGCAGAGAACGGGATAGAGAACCGAGTCCCAGGAGCAGAGCAGGTGAGACAGAGACCATCACTGGTATACGGCAGAGAACGGGATAGAGAACCGAGTCCCAGGAGCAGAGCAGGTGAGACAGAGACCATCACTGGTATACGGCAGAGAACGGGATAGAGAACCGAGTCCCAGGAGCAGAGCAGGTGAGACAGAGACCATCACTGGTATACGGCAGAGAACGGGATAGAGAACCGAGTCCCAGGAGCAGAGCAGGTGAGACAGAGACCATCACTGGTATACGGCAGAGAACGGGATAGAGAACCGAGTCCCAGGAGCAGAGCAGGTGAGACAGAGACCATCACTGGTATACGGCAGAGAACGGGATAGAGAACCGAGTCCCAGGAGCAGAGCAGGTGAGACAGAGACCATCACTGGTATACGGCAGAGAACGGGATAGAGAACCGAGTCCCAGGAGCAGAGCAGGTGAGACAGAGACCATCACTGGTATACGGCAGAGAACGGGATAGAGAACACGAGTCCCAGGAGCAGAGCAGGTGAGACAGAGACCATCACTGGTATACGGCAGAGAACGGGATAGAGAACCGAGTCCCAGGAGCAGAGCAGGTGAGACAGAGACCATCACTGGTATACGGCAGAGAACGGGATAGAGAACCGAGTCCCAGGAGCAGAGCAGGTGAGACAGAGACCATCACTGGTATACGGCAGAGAACGGGATAGAGAACCGAGTCCCAGGAGCAGAGCAGGTGAGACAGAGACCATCACTGGTATACGGCAGAGAACGGGATAGAGAACCGAGTCCCAGGAGCAGAGCAGGTGAGACAGAGACCATCACTGGTATACGGCAGAGAACGGGATAGAGAACCGAGTCCCAGGAGCAGAGCAGGTGAGACAGAGACCATCACTGGTATACGGCAGAGAACGGGATAGAGAACCGAGTCCCAGGAGCAGAGCAGGTGAGACAGAGACCATCACTGGTATACGGCAGAGAACGGGATAGAGAACCGAGTCCCAGGAGCAGAGCAGGTGAGACAGAGACCATCACTGGTATACGGCAGAGAACGGGATAGAGAACCGAGTCCCAGGAGCAGAGCAGGTGAGACAGAGACCATCACTGGTATACGGCAGAGAACGGGATAGAGAACCGAGTCCCAGGAGCAGAGCAGGTGAGACAGAGACCATCACTGGTATACGGCAGAGAACGGGATAGAGAACCGAGTCCCAGGAGCAGAGCAGGTGAGACAGAGACCATCACTGGTATACGGCAGAGAACGGGATAGAGAACAGAGTCCCAGGAGCAGAGCAGGTGAGACAGAGACCATCACTGGTATACGGCAGAGAACGGGATAGAGAACCAGAGTCCCAGGAGCAGAGCAGGTGAGACAGAGACCATCACTGGTATACGGCAGAGAACGGGATAGAGAACCGAGTCCCAGGAGCAGAGCAGGTGAGACAGAGACCATCACTGGTATACGGCAGAGAACGGGATAGAGAACCGAGTCCCAGGAGCAGAGCAGGTGAGACAGAGACCATCACTGGTATACGGCAGAGAACGGGATAGAGAACCGAGTCCCAGGAGCAGAGCAGGTGAGACAGAGACCATCACTGGTATACGGCAGAGAACGGGATAGAGAACAGAGTCCCAGGAGCAGAGCAGGTGAGACAGAGACCATCACTGGTATACGGCAGAGAACGGGATAGAGAACCGAGTCCCAGGAGCAGAGCAGGTGAGACAGAGACCATCACTGGTATACGGCAGAGAACGGGATAGAGAACCGAGTCCCAGGAGCAGAGCAGGTGAGACAGAGACCATCACTGGTATACGGCAGAGAACGGGATAGAGAACCGAGTCCCAGGAGCAGAGCAGGTGAGACAGAGACCATCACTGGTATACGGCAGAGAACGGGATAGAGAACCGAGTCCCAGGAGCAGAGCAGGTGAGACAGAGACCATCACTGGTATACGGCAGAGAACGGGATAGAGAACCGAGTCCCAGGAGCAGAGCAGGTGAGACAGAGACCATCACTGGTATACGGCAGAGAACGGGATAGAGAACCGAGTCCCAGGAGCAGAGCAGGTGAGACAGAGACCATCACTGGTATACGGCAGAGAACGGGATAGAGAACCGAGTCCCAGGAGCAGAGCAGGTGAGACAGAGACCATCACTGGTATACGGCAGAGAACGGGATAGAGAACCGAGTCCCAGGAGCAGAGCAGGTGAGACAGAGACCATCACTGGTATACGGCAGAGAACGGGATAGAGAACCGAGTCCCAGGAGCAGAGCAGGTGAGACAGAGACCATCACTGGTATACGGCAGAGAACGGATAGAGAACCGAGTCCCAGGAGCAGAGCAGGTGAGACAGAGACCATCACTGGTATACGGCAGAGAACGGGATAGAGAACCGAGTCCCAGGAGCAGAGCAGGTGAGACAGAGACCATCACTGGTATACGGCAGAGAACGGGATAGAGAACCGAGTCCCAGGAGCAGAGCAGGTGAGACAGAGACCATCACTGGTATACGGCAGAGAACGGGATAGAGAACCGAGTCCCAGGAGCAGAGCAGGTGAGACAGAGACCATCACTGGTATACGGCAGAGAACGGGATAGAGAACCGAGTCCCAGGAGCAGAGCAGGTGAGACAGAGACCATCACTGGTATACGGCAGAGAACGGGATAGAGAACCGAGTCCCAGGAGCAGAGCAGGTGAGACAGAGACCATCACTGGTATACGGCAGAGAACGGGATAGAGAACCGAGTCCCAGGAGCAGAGCAGGTGAGACAGAGACCATCACTGGTATACGGCAGAGAACGGGATAGAGAACAGAGTCCCAGGAGCAGAGCAGGTGAGACAGAGACCATCACTGGTATACGGCAGAGAACGGGATAGAGAACCGAGTCCCAGGAGCAGAGCAGGTGAGACAGAGACCATCACTGGTATACGGCAGAGAACGGGATAGAGAACCGAGTCCCAGGAGCAGAGCAGGTGAGACAGAGACCATCACTGGTATACGGCAGAGAACGGGATAGAGAACCGAGTCCCAGGAGCAGAGCAGGTGAGACAGAGACCATCACTGGTATACGGCAGAGAACGGGATAGAGAACCGAGTCCCAGGAGCAGAGCAGGTGAGACAGAGACCATCACTGGTATACGGCAGAGAACGGGATAGAGAACCGAGTCCCAGGAGCAGAGCAGGGTGAAGACAGAGACCATCACTGGTATACGGCAGAGAACGGATAGAGAACAGAGTCCCAGGAGCAGAGCAGGTGAGACAGAGACCATCACTGGTATACGGCAGAGAACGGGATAGAGAACCAGAGCCCCAGGAGCAGAGCAGGTGAGACAGAGACCATC